>JAIUZE010074097.1:0-50793 GCA_022085475.1 Heliosperma pusillum
ATGGATTGAATAAGTAAAGGAAGCTCACGGATGAACTGGAGTTCCTGGCCGGTCGACCGGCTGCCGGTCTGCCAACCGGCTGGGAACACTCCAGTAACATTTTTGGAAAATTGGATTTTGTATGAAGAGGGGCTCTGTGCCGGTCGACCGGCCGCCGGTCGACTGACCGGCCCAGACCTCATTTCTCTGTTTTTGGTGATTTTTGGGTTTTGCCCTGTGTTCTGAGCCGGCCCACCGGCCACCGGTCCCCTGCCCGGCCTGGAACACGGCTGTATATTTTTCCCATAATTTCTAAAACTCGTGATTTATAATAGTTCGCATGATCCGTTTATCGTATAATTTTACGTAGTGACTTATAATATTCATGTTTTGGATATATGATATCTTATTCGCTTGTATCACATGTTTCGTGACGGTTTTCGATATGTTCCCACTTTGAGTCGGCTTTTACAAATGTTACGGTTTGAGCACTATTTTGTCTTGTGCTTTGTACTCTCAATTCCTTGGCTACCTTCCCGTTCGTAAGGCTGGAATGTCGGAACGAAGAGGTATCCTACTGCTTAATTGCATGTGTAGTGGGCATACGACGACGTTGTTGGGAGTTGAACGCTATGCGTTGTTCGACCCGGCCGTCAAATGTTGTGTACTTGCGAGGTGGTGTTATTTGCATGTAGCGTACCGCTTGTTATGAGGCTTGAGCTCTTTTCCGCCTCTTTCGTGAATTGATCTACCGCATTTGGGGTACTCGGCGTTTTCTTTGTAAGACCGAGTCTTGGATGCGAAACGCTTTATCGCATGTCGAATCGGAAAATGTGATTCCGAGAATCTGGCCAGGTTTAGATTAGGAGCCGTTTAATTATCGTTCCTACCATGAGGAAATTAGTCTACATATACGAAATGTAGCATCGTGTATGAGTTCAGGGAAACGCTTTATCCCGTGGATGCCTTTTAATCATACTTGCCATGTACACGATGCTAGTGCGTTTCATTTACCGTGAGAGATGTCGTCTTTGAGTCGTCGTTCTTTGAATGCGTGATTTCATGATATTATTCATGGTCATTGCATGATTGGACACCGTCAATGTCTTGGTTCGTGAATGGATGATAATATGTTGGTTTTAATGTGATCATCGCATGACTTGACTTGGTTTGTCTGTCGAGTCTCAATCTTATCAAACTTATACCGCTAACGGTGAGATGCAAACCCTAGTGAGCGTATTCGGTTGCCTAAGAGTGTCTTCCCCGAGTCTTTGAATAACATGATGGTCTGGGATTTGATGTCCATATGATCTTATCATTATTATTGGATTTGCCTATCATTCTTATCGCAACTCACATGGATATCTATATATGCATGTTTTTAATTTTTTGTATTGCCTTATATGTAACGTTTGTGTGATATGGCTGGAGAACCGAGTTCACTCCCCCACTGACGTGGCGTTCATGTTTTTTCATGAATGAACAGGTTGCCTGCATGGATGGCTTTTTGCTTATGCTTTGGGTTCGGGATGTGAGGCTAGCCGGGCGTTGTCCCTGGACGTTTCACCTCTAGACGATATTAGCTAGTTTTGCTAAACACTTGTTCTTTGCTAACATTTTAAGAGACCCCGTCTCTTTGTTGTATTTCCGTACTTAGTTTGTAACATTTTGACACACCTCGTGTTATATATATCTTGCGTGTTTAAAGGTTTTTAAAATACCGTATTTCCGCATATTATTTCACATGCTTGTATGTTTTATATTTCCGCATTCGCGAGGGTTGTCACAACCTAAGCCACGACTCTTTCGGTAGAGTAGCGGAGGGTAAATCATTTTGTTGAATTGCTGTATTAGTCGACATTATGCAGATTTTATACTACAAACGAAAAAGAAGGAAATATTAACATTTATCGGAAAAAATAAACCTGAAAAATCAAGTTATAAAAACGTTTATATAATGATCTCCCACTAAACTATATAAACGATCCCAAGATCCGTTTTTAGTTAATCTTGGGCACGGTGAGCCGATACATCCCTTAATTAATTAAATTCGGTGAGTCAACTTTTGACTGATTCTACACCTAGAACTCTTGGTCGATAAATTTCTTAAATATATCTTAAGCCCCGGGACTGAGACTTGTCTCTGCATCCCGTTGAGTCCAACCAACTTTGACGCGTAATAACGTTTATTACCCTACTTAACCAACGTAAAAAGGGATCACCCCGCTGAGGCGAGCGTGGCCCTAATGAAGAAGGGATTTATAGGTGCTAATTATTGGTAAGGCTATATCTCAATTTTAAAATATGTGAGAGATCTTGTCAAAAAATTATCTATCACTTTTAAGTGAACTAAATAGGTGAATGGTAGATGATTTAATGACAATAACTAAAATAATAACGCACTAGACTTTGGCAATTTGGCATGGCGGAAGAATTGCAACAATTAACATGTAAATAAAACAATAAATATAAATCCTAATATGGCCACTTATCTTAGTTAATCTAATTAACTATTACATTAAGCTTTCCAAGTTACAAATCTTCAATTTCTTGAAACCGTCTTTTAGATCACCTTTTCTTCGTCTTTTGGACCACCGTTTTCTAAAAAAATAATTACATCATATAATCCTATTATACAATTTTTCTAATAAAACAAAATAATTAATTTTACAGACGGGCAATACGAGATTGCTTAATTACAAACCAAAATAGTATTCCCTTACATTACGGGTAATACTAATTTCTAACTAGGCCATATTAGGTACAAAAATTCATCAAATGAATAAATTAATTGATTAACATGCTAACATTCAACAAATTATTTACAATAAATAAATATAAAACATGCCAAATTGCCATTTTTCATAATTAATCATATTAACAATCTTATTATAATGGACTTATTACCAATTTTTAACCTTTAAAAATTATAAATTAATGTTCAAACCACCTTTAAGTTTACACTAATATCCCAAACTGATTTGGTACTTCACAAATTAGTCTCCACTAATTCTTGAACAATATTAGCATAATTTAACTTATTTTGCTATTTTTATCACAATTATCGTAACTTTTACGCTTTTATTTCGAAATAATCATATTAAATAATGAAAACTCGAAATAAATAATTGCAAATATTCTGGAAAAATATCAGAATACTAAAAAAAAGAAATTTTCAAAATTTTTAAGCCATTTTCATAATTTAATCGCATGTTATATTGGTTTTCCGTAAAAACGATATAACAATGCCAAATAATTACCAAAATAAAAAAAAAAAAAATTTTTTTTTTAAGTTTCTGGAACATTGCCAGACCTGGAAAAAATAAAAATTGGTCCATTTAATTTTCGGTTATATTTAATCATAATATAGTCATTATTTATTGATTATTATCTCATAAAATCAATAAACTTGCCAAACAATTAACAATTTAATTTCTTAATTTTACATACACTAAGTAAAACATGCATGCATGAATATGTTAAGATTTTATCATTTATTTTAACATGAAATCAACATTAGCTAACTATTAACCAAAATAATGCTTTTTAAGACACTTTTAACCGAAAAATAAACTAAAAATAGCAAATTAACTCCAAAAATACTAAAATTCGACCAGAACCTTTTAAGGTCATTATGAACATGCAAGGAAAAAATCAACTCATTTTAACCATTTTATCAATATTTAAGCAATTTATCATATAAATCGTCTTAAGTCGTATTAATAAACATGCATGCACAAAAGGCTCTGATACCAATTGTTAGTTATGAAAACTATATGTTTAGACTTTCTAATCATTATATTAAATTACCATAATTTAATTTTTATGTGATCTAGTACATGCATGATAAATTAGTGCTTATTAAACAACAAACAAGAAGAAATTTCCTTACAAATCTTTATGGAAATGGTATACTACAACTTTTGTAGTTTTACAACCTGAATATAGAGCTCCTTAAACCTTAATCCAAAGTAGGATTACTCCTCCTTCTTGCACCCAAGGATTTGCCCCAAAATCCTAGTTTTATTAACTAGATAATAACTAAGACTAACCCTTAATAATACTACAAATACTACTACTTATTAGTAATATAAGATGTATATTATATTTTGTGATTTTATGTGATGAAGATGATGATGTTGATGATGAACAATAAGATGAACAATTCAACTCATTGTCTTATTACCAAAATTGGCTATCAACAACAATAATAGACCAATTCTTTTTGTTCTTTTTCATCAAGTGTAGTGACTATAGTGTTGGGGTATTTATAGGAGTTTAGGGTAGTGGAATATGATGTAATTGTCCACTTATAAGTGGAAATAATGCCTAATTTCCACCTAATAGTGAGTGGGCATTTTTCGGTCCAAATTATGGGTTTTGGATCCATTTTTTACTTTTGATATTTGTCCCATAATTATTTATAAGTCAAATACTTAATTATCTAGTATAATTAATTATTAATTGGACCATTTAACAATTAAATGATACAAATAATTAAATAATATACACTTAACTTGTAAGTGATATTTGACCATTATATCAATATATAATGGGTCATTGGATACCCATTTTAGCTATTATTACAACTCCTTGTAGTATTTATTAGCTAATTACCACTACCTTACAATATATATAAATACCTCAAGTAATTTAGTAAATTAACTTTTAATAACTAAATTTCACTTTATTTGATCATATCAAATATTTTGGTCCGAGATCAAAACTCGATCATCACATTAAAACTTACTTGACTAATCTTCAGTCAATATTAATAAGGGACTAATTGAAATCTATCTTTATACAATATCATTAGTTTTTCCATTGGGGTTCCTCCCTATAGGTGTGACCGAGAAAGATCAGTTGATTACCGCCGTCAAACAACAGTAACGTCTAACTCTAGTCAGTTGAGCGTTACCGATATAAGTTAATCAACTGACAAGTATAAAATAAATATATCCCAAATTTATTCCTTTTATGAGATTTAATAATGTAGACACACTATTGTGGAGGACACCTACTCCAACAATCTCCCACTTGTCCGATACAAGTTGTGCGTTACCAATTCTCGTGTCCGCTAAAATCTCCCACTCAATGCAAGGTGCCTTTCAGGTCGTACTTGCACTTGAACTTATCATGAGTGGTTTCCTCGATCGAGAGAATGGCTATCTGACCGGATACATATCCGAGCGTGGCAACGCATTTCTAGTCATATCTCCTCGACTGGCCCTGAGATAAAACCTAAGTCAATCGAAACTGCAATGACTCAGACAAATAGTCTCCAGTCAAAAGAATCGACTCATAGGAATAATATATATGTCTTTACCACGACCAGGTAACAAGAATTTAAGACTCTATAAATGGTCAGTGCCCAACAGAATAATCTGCCTATGTAATCAATTAGTCATTTCCATGACCCTATGGCTGTCGAACCCGCCATCAATTGACTTAGAATCTAGTCACTCCGGGATGTCACCCCTTTAAGAAACTATGGGCACAATAATACAATGAGATCCTGTTCACTTTAAGTAGGGTTCAACGTTGTCTCAACAACCTACTAGGAAATCAAAGTATTCTTAAATAAAAAGATAAATGAAGTTATGTAATAATGATTCAAAATCAGAATTTATTTATAGCAAATCAGGTACACGTTTCAATCCCATCGAAAATACATGATTATTATGCTTAGCCTGCGATAAAGGCTTGGTTAAAGGATCAGCAATATTATCCTCTGTCCCAACCTTACAAATCGATATTTCCTTCCTATCAATATAATCTCTAATTACATGATATTTCCTGAGTACATGTCTAGATTTATTGCTAGATTTTGGCTCCTTTGCCTGAAAAATGGCCCCACTATTATCACACAAAACAGTGATAGGATCAGCAATAGAAGGAACCACTTTTAATCCATCCAAAAATTGCCTAATCCAAACAGCTTCCTTTGCAGCTTCTATTGCTGCAAGATACTCAGCTTCCGTTGTAGAATCTGCAGTCACACTTTGTTTGAAACTCTTCTAGCTGACAGCACCACCATTCAACATGAATACATATCCTGATTGGGATTTTAAATCATCCCGATCTGTTTGGAAACTAGCATCCGTGTAACCCTTTGCACGTAGCTCAGTATCACCACCAAACACCAAAAATGAATCCTTAGTCCTTCTCAAGTACTTAAGGATATTCTTTACCGCTATCCAATGACTCTCACCTGGATTAGATTGGTAACGACTCGTCATGCTCAAAGCATATGAGACGGCAGGACGCGTGCACATCATAGCGTACATGATTAATCCAACTGCCGAAGCATATGGAATCACTTTCATGCGTTCAACCTCTGCGGGTTCACTAGGGCACTGAGTCTTACTCAAAGTGATTCCATGACCCATAGGTAGATGACCTCTCTTAGAGTTTGTCATTTTGAATCTATCAAGAATCTTATCTATATAAGCTTCTTGACTTAACGCTAATATCCTTTTAGATCTATCTCTATAGATCCTGATACCTAAGATGCGTTGCGCCTCTCCTAAGTCTTTCATTTGAAAATGATTTCCAAGTCACTCCTTCACAGAAGTGAGCATTGGAACATCATTTCCAATGAGCAATATGTCATCCACATATAAGACTAAGAAGACCAATTTGCTCCCACTAAACTTCATGTACAAACATGGTTCCTCGACACTTCGAGAAAAACCATTCTGTTTAGTAATATGATCAAACCGATGATTCCAACTCTGAGAAGTTTGTTTAAGACCATAAATGGATCTCTTAAGCTTGCAAACTTTCTTAGAATTGTTTGGATCAATAAAACCCTCAGGTTGTGTCATATACACCTCCTCTTCTAGAAATCCATTCAAGAAGGCGGTTTTTACATCCATCTGCCAAATTTCATAATTAGTGACTTAATCCAATAAGTAGTGACCAACATCTAAGCTAATGAAGCACCACCTTCTCTACACAAGATAACTAGCATCTAAGCCAACACTAGTGAAAAAGATAAGGATTTTAAGAACATTCGACACTAAGGGTTAAGATTAGTAACACCCAACACTAATCTAAGCTAATTAGTGAAAGATGACAAGCAATATCCACTTGCAAGATACAAAAACTAAACCGTTTAAACAAGATGTAAGCTTGCTACAATATATTACATAAACTAAGACATTCATACAACATTAGCATAAGATAAATGAATAAATCACAAAGTGTTAGTTATGAAAATCATATGTTTAGACTTTCTAATCATTGGGGTTCCTCCCTATAGGTGTGACCGAGAGGGATCAGTTGATTACCGTCGTCAAACAAAAGTAACGTCTAACTCTAGTCAGCTGAGCGTTACCGATATACGTTAATCAACTGACAAGTATAAAATAAATATATCCCAAATTTATTCCTTTTATGAGATTTAATAATGTAAACACACTATTGTGTAGGACACTTACTCCAACACAAAGATGGTCGACCTTAATGATTCAAACGTTCAACAATGTCATAAATACAAGATAAAACCACTAATAAGAAAGATAAGGGTTGAATTCTTACAAATATTAAGGAAATATTGAACCTTTAAATAGAAATACACCAAATGTTGATCTAGCCTTCCATTAAATGTGGAAAGATTCAAGTTTTTCTAAGAAAAGTTCTAAAATAGTTAAGAGAGGTTTGATATGTTGCTTGGATGATATAATGGTGAGGTGCCCTAAATGAGTGATAAATGTTGGGTATTTATATCCTTCAAGTTCACACAAAAGTGACCCTTTAAAATAATATAACAAAGTAAATTTGAGTCCGTGGAACCAGACAAAAACCGCAGCCTGTGGTTTTCATCCTTGCAGCGCATTTTTGCAAGAGGCATATCTCTCTTGTTTCATGGTAAAATGAGTTGTACGACCTACCGTTGGAAAGCTAAGAGCATAATCTATCACCTCCACTCGGGCTTGCATCAATATGAGGTATGTAGCTCGAGATATTGCCATTTAAAGTTGACACTTGTGAAATCGATTTTTCAATTCTTTAGCATGGCTCTTGTTTAATTTTTGCATGCCACGACTTCAACTCTTCCTTTTTCTTGTATTTCTTGACTTTTAATTTGCTTGACCTTGGTGAACTATGCCTTCGTTTTGACCATTGAGTTAGTTGATTTTGACGGTTTGACTCTTGACTTTGTCATTGATTTTCGTTGAGCAAGCACATGGCTTATTCTCTTCAAATCTTCAAGCCATTACAATCAACTAAACCATACATCGCAACCATTTTCAACATGCTACATTACAATTTCTAAGGGTTTAACAAAATAAACCTTAATTAGCCAAATTAAAAAGGATGAGAAAAATAATTATTACATAACTTGAACAAATGACTCATAATATCCCCTATATATAAAAGCTGAGTTTTTTCCAACTTTCCTACTGGCCGGAAAAAACTCTCCTTTCCCCCTTTTCATGGTGAGTAGGGCCCACATATATTAAAACACCATTCAATTTCTCTCTCCTGCACTCAGTACTCAGTTTATAATATGAGGATATATGATTAAGATTATATAATATGATCCAATTATATAAAAAAAATCAAGACAGAAAATTTTAAAATTACATTCATAAAAAAAGGGGAGTTGATATTATATATTCCAGAAATAATATACAAAAATAAAAATTATTTGAAATTTTATATTCCATAAATCTTATTACAATTACCACAATATGAAATTACATCTCATAAATATTCTAGTCCATATACAGTCCAAAAATTAATTTATACAAAAATTAAAATAATTTGGAATTTTAGATTCCAGAAATAATATACAAAAATAAAATAAAAAAATTCATATATAAATATCAAAAAATGTTATGTAAATAAAGAGTATATAATATGACATGCCATTTATTTAAACAAAACATAATGAGTATCAAAATATAAAGAGTATATATGAGATGCCATTTATTTAATCAAAACCACTAATCCAACTTTACAAGATTAATAGACTTCTTTTATAAAAACTGTAATATATATAATTTTGAATAACATATCAAAATTAATTTCGGAAAAGAACCCAAATTAAGTTTTATGAAATTAAAAATATAACATCAAAAGACTTTTTTATTTTTACTAAAAATACCAAAAAAAATAATAAATAATAAATATAAATATAAATAAATACGAAATTGTGATTAAACTTAAAAAACTTTAAATTATAAGAAGCATATCAACCCCAATCTTTTACTTACTGGAATTAAAAACGATTAAACCATTAAAATTACTTGATCCTTCATGCAATATTATCAAATAAGCAAAATTTGATGTATGATTAAGAGTTTTTTTATATAGGATATAATTAGAGAGGGAGATAATCAGGGGGAAAAATTTTGGATATTGATGTGGCTGAAGGCCTGAAGCCGCTGAACATAAAATAAATGAACATCAATTAGGGTTTACAAATTTTAGGAATGTAGATATGTATAGTTGTGTGGGTCTTGGCCTGGGTCGTGTGGCTTATCATACGGGACATGGACTCGATTAATATAGGTTTATGAATGGACATATGTGGTTTGTTAACATATTGTATCCAATTTCTTATTTAAGAATTTTGGTGAAAAAATAATGAGAGACGATTATGTTTTAATTCTTTTTATTTATCATTTGCTGTAATTTTATTTTATTTTAAAATACTTCATTTTATTTTATGTACTTTATTTTCATACTTCAACTGAAACATTAAGGGAAATAATGAAATGAAGGGATGATGTCATAAATTAAAAGGAGAAAATGAAAAGAAGTAGAACATCATGGTAGGGCTCATCAATTAAAAGTTGAAAACCAATCATAGTCCTCCAAAAAACCGCAGCTATTATATATAGAAGGAAAAACACGACCGTCTCTCATATAAACAACAACTCGTGCATCTTTTTGCACAGCCATAAAACTAGTAAAACTAATACGGAGAATATAAGTAAATAACCCTAATTAACATGAATATATTATCATTAGATCAAAGACCCAATAATATGCAACCTCATTCTTGCCAATTGTTAAAAAAATAAAAAAAAGAATATAAACGTTTGGTCAAGTCAAACGTGCATATAAAGGTTGCTTTTAGGACTTAGGAGTGCGAATATCGAACGTGGTGGTTAATTAGGCATAACTGTTTATATGTCAAAGTCATAGATGCTCAACTTGCTGCCTCTATTATTATATGTCTGACAATAGTGATATACTGATATTCAGAAAAGGATTCATTCAATAATCACTTATCACTTTATCAGTTATCACTATGATTATATGGGTACGTACCGGTACTATAAGTATAATAAAATCTAAAAAAGACAACTTATCATCTTAACAAGATGTGTCGACCACAAAAGCACGGTGGGACATTCATAATGCTTTGATTGATTAATCCCTCTAATCTCGGGTTACATTATCCTCGGGAGCTGTCTAGTTACATAGTAAATTTTATCACAAAGTCTTATTTAAGACGGGTTGACCCGTTTTAAGCTTAAGACGGATTAAACTAATCTTAGAAAAAATAGGTAGAGGGCTCTATTTGCCTCCTACTTGCACCCCACCCCACTTACTCTTTATGAATGGACTTTAACCCGTCTTAAATGAAAATTTGTAAAGTATAGAAGTATCTTATCACATTATTATGTTAGTAAAATTAGAAATTATTATTCAGTTACGTATAGACCTTTTTACCTAAAGAGTTTTAGTAAGCAAATTTCTCCATTATCAAAAGATTACTCAACTATTCATAGTAAGCAACTTGTATAATTTAGTGGGTAATCGACGGATGCCTTAAAATAATCACAAATTCTCTTTATAGACGGACACAATTCATCTTAAGGTTAAGACGAGTCAAATATATATCAAATCACCCCACTTGTTACCAAGAAAATACCAAAATTTTTGTCTTTGTTACAAGAGTTTTTTGTCAGAAGGTACCTAATACTTCCTCCATTCAACTCCAATCTACCACTTTCTTTTTTGTACACTATTCACAAGCGATCATATAATTGCAATTTTCTCTCAATATATAAGTAAAAAATATATTCATGTGTGATCTTGTTTGATTCGTCTTTACGAGTACATTATTAATATTTAACTTTTATAATTTTTGCAAACACGTAGCTAACGATATTTACCGTGTAAAACACGTCTCAGCAAATGTGAAAAAAGTTTTTTGGTAGAGTGGAGTTGAATGGAGGAAGTATATATTTCACTTTGCACGCAAGTATCTAACATTATTTTTTTTTTGCCCAAAAGTAAGTGGAGTTTATATTTTCTTTATTAGCAAGTACCAACAAAAGTTTTCCGTCAAAAAAATCGAGATTTCATCTTTACTTGACCAAAAAAAGTTAATTTTTAAAATTAAAATCTTATAATTACAATTAGCAAGCATTTTACATATATCATTTATTAGATGTAACTTTATCCTCTTGATATTTGAAAGTTGATATGTAAGGTGACATAGTTAGAGAGGAGGGAAAAAATAGTTAAATAATGTGATTAATTAGCTTTAAAGAAACTTATTAAGAACAGAATAAGAAAATCACATTATTTCGTCAAGTCAAACACTCAAGTCAATTTTTTTTAGGGAAATGTTAATTGGTCACCTTAAAAATGATTAATAAACTTTAGGTACTCTTAGACAAATAAAATAATGTTAGATAGCTTCGTGCAAACTGAATAAATGTTAGGTACTTACCGACAAAAATCCTTATTACAATCATGTGTTGGTATTTAATCTGTCTTAAGTTTAAGATGTATAATTTTCATGTTAAGCGAGACTAAAAGTAGAATAAAACAGTTGGTCTTATTGAAGACGGGTATATCCGTCTTCAATGTAGACGAGTCGAATCCCCTCTCACAAGGAGGTAAGTGGCCGGGAGAGAAAGTGGGTAGTTAAATACTTAAATGGGTCCCCACTTAAACTCCACTTGCTTCATTGTAAGAGGGAATTCGATCCGTTATCATATCCCGTCCTTAATGAGAATTTGTGAGAATAAAAACATAGACACCATGATTATAATCTTATCTTTTGCAAAAGCATTAAACTGTAGCACAGTACCACAGATGTAAAAAGCCATGAGAAGAAAGAATCTTTGAATCAGCATCTTTTTTGTTTCGTGCTTATCGATATGACGAAATGTAATTCACATGGGCAGTATTCGTCACAAGCTTGCGACGGGTACCACTTCCCCTCACAAATGACCCATTTAAGAGAAAAGGGGAAGCACATGGGGGGTGCCCCACATGTTCCCTCTATCCATTTTGTTAGAGGAAAAACCCGTCGCAAGGTCTGACCCGTCACAAGGGAGACCTACTGAATGTAATTATGTATGATATCAGACACACAATTGTTTGAATAATAAGTATTTCTTAAAATAAATATTATATATTTTAAGTTTAAAATAGGTCAAATATTATTGTATAGTGCTAATAAAGATAAAAGTTTTGGCATTTTTTAGATAGAAAATGAAGTGATTTGGTATGTTTTAACCCACTTAAGTGCAGTCTTAGGGTTAAGACGGATAATGCAGTCTTAAATGAGAATTTGTGTTGTTTAAAGCAATGAAATTATTAGGAAAAGATGTAAATGAGTTCAGTTTTGCTTTGATTACACACACAAGTTTGCTTCCGTTTACGGCTGAAGTGCTTTAGTATTTAGAACAAGAGAGACCCTTATCAAAGCACTAAGCTAATGATATAGGGGTTTTGACTTAATTCCAGCTAGGGATGGCAGTGGGTCCAAGACCCGACCCAAACCCGTCGGGTCGGACCCTAATGGGTCGGGTATGGGTCTTAATTTTCAAGACCCGAACGGATAAGGGTCGGGTATGGGTCTTG
Organism: Heliosperma pusillum; assembly: GCA_022085475.1. NCBI lineage: Eukaryota > Viridiplantae > Streptophyta > Magnoliopsida > Caryophyllales > Caryophyllaceae > Heliosperma > Heliosperma pusillum. The sequence goes on from JAIUZE010074097.1 coordinate 12,823, forward strand.
GATAATATTTTCGGGTCCGGGTCCGGGTTCGGGTTTGTTTTGTAGGACCCGGACCCGACCCGTAGACCCGTATAATTTAAAAAAAAAAAAAAAAACCTAAATCTATCAAATTAACGCAGCCACACCAGCCACACAAATACACAATTCACAAATATACAAACACACAAACACAATACATAACTACACAACAACTCTAACCCTAAATCCCCAACTACTCACCTACCTCTAATCTAGCCAGACGACGACGACAGACGACAGACGGCGGACGATGACAGCACACGCAAAAGTAGCAGCAACAACATCAAGTTCGTCGATAGGTAAATCTCTCTCTTTTTTACGGTTTTTGTTTCTTTTTTTAATCCTTCAATTACTTTGATATTTTCTACTTAATGACTCTAAACTGATTTGTTGTTCGTCGACGGGTTTTGTTTCTCATTTGTTATGCTTTTAGATGGGCATCACACGAATTGAATTGAATTGAGTTATATGTTTACATATCAGACGGTTATTAATTTCAGACGGACAAACACGGGTTTTGTTTCTCATAAGTGTGGTAAGGAGTTCAAATTGTCAATTTCACAAGTGCTTTCTCAACTAGACCCGCGGGTAGACCCGACCCGGACCCGGACCCGGACCCGGACCCGGACCCGGACCCGTTGGGTATGGGTATGGGTCCAATTATTTTGGACCCTTTAGGGTATGGGTCGGGTATGGATCCAAGGTACGGGGCACGGGTCCGGTCCGGGTCCTACTGGACCCGACCCGTACCCGACCCGTTGCCATCCCTAATTCCAGCACACAACCAAGAATTAAGACACTAATATCCCAGCACTAAGCAAAGGATTACTCAAGCACACAACCAAGAGTTTAACAGCAATAATGTTTCAGTTTTTGTGTTCGATTCAATCCGCCTCTCATTAAGTCATAAGCAAGCCTAAAATAGGCAACAAAATCACATCCTACACATCCATTGGCATCTAGGGCCACATTGTCTTACTCGACTATAAAGCCTTACACAAACTGAATATAAAGCTGAATTAAAAAGTACGTAAACTAATAAGACAATCTCTCTTGTTGCTTTGCTCTTGCTTTATTGTAGTTAAGGGTGGACTTCAAGTTGTGAATTCTGAGCCAATCTGAAGTATTAAGGATCCCAAAAGACTTTGTTAAAGTTCCCTAGAGTGTGGTTGGCCAAAAGAGGAAAACTGACAATGACAACCTAAGTACTACACCAAAGGACTCAATCAGGATAGTTCAACTTAGTCCCTATGCCAACTTTTGATCCTTGCATTTCCTGAGGAAAATCTCGTGGACAAAAGTGTTAAGGACTCATCATATGACCCAGATTAGCCTTTGGTTTTATGTGCTTTTGCATTTCGGGACCCCTTGGACCCAGTCCAAGTGATCTGGTCTTTCCCAGGTTCACTAGTGCCATTGCTGCTAGACCTGGCAAACGGGTCAATCGGATCGGGTTCGGGTCGGGCCATTCGGGTTTATCATATTATCGAGTTAGTTCGGGTCGGGTCTGGTTGTTTTGGGTTTCGGGTGATTTTCGGGTAAGTTGACCGGGTCAGTTTCGGGTGATTTTCGGGTCGGGGTTATTTCGGGTCCGGGTCATTTTCGGGTCAATAGTTAAGAAACAAAAGTGCATATAATCAATTCAAGTCTTTTTTGTTCAATTAGAGTTATATTTTTTCAGGTCATTATTCGGTTAGTGTTTTGGATCGGGTCATTTCGGGTCAGTTTCGGGTCGACGCGCTTCGGGTCATGTTCAGGTCGGGTCGGGTTAATTCGGGTTTCGGGTTATATTCGGGTTTTCCAACTCAGGTTACTTTCGGGTCTCGGGTAAGCCTTTTCGGGTCGGGTTGCCCTTGCCAGGTCTAATATTTGCTGATGTGGTTGCCTTGAACTTTTGTTCCTATCTCCCATTCTTGAAAAGGCTTTGTCCTCAAATCCTCTTCATCATCAAACTCACAATGATAGGGACTTATATCACCAACATTGAAGGTTATATGGACTCCCTAATGGCCAGGTAGATCAATTTTGTAAGCATATTTGACCCTAGCCTCTAAAGGACCTCAAATGGATCATATGCTCTAGGCATTAGCTTGTTTATCCTCTTGTCTGGGAACCTCTCTTTCCTTAGGTGAAGCCATACCAGCTCCTAGATGAAACTCCCTTGTTTTCTTAGAACTCTTAGCCTTGGACTTTTACAACTCATTAGACCTCTCAATCTGTCTCTTCACTTGATCATGGATTTATAACATTTGCTCAACTCTTTTCTTGGCTTCATAGCCTATTTTTTTTCACTGGACTGGAGCAAGGTCAGTTGGCATGAGGGGATTAGTGCCATAAACAACCTAAATGGACTCTTGTCAATGCTTGTTGATGGTGCTCGATTGACTGCAAACTCAGCTCGTGCCAACCTTAGATCCCACTCATTTAATGATTTAGCAACAAGGCACCTGAAGATCTTGATAGTCCATAGACCTTAATTAGACTCCTCTAATTATTTACTAAATTACTTATTAATTTAGTTTATAATGATCTATGCAACATGCATGCAAATATAAAGACATTTATATAAAAGAAGAAATTTCCTCACATTGATATGGAAATTATATGGGCACAACAAGAACTCCTTCTTGTTGTTCTTGAGCTATAAATATGGATGAACACAAGAAATCTCCAAATTAGAAGACCTCCTTCAAGTTGCACCAAGATGACACCAAATAATCTACCCTTATTATTAACTAGATAATAAGATAGATGATATACTACTAATATTAGACTATATTACTACACTAGTAATACTTAGGAAATATTAGTATATGAGAGTATTTAGTGAGAGGAAGAATTTTAGAGAGAAGTATAACAATTGCACAAAATCAAGTAAGTATAAAATGAACAACAATTGTTAATTAAATAAGCCATTTGGCCGGACCATGTAGTCCACTTTTGGACTATTATTTTGTTCAATTTGATCACATGCATTAGAGTGAAGTGTTGTAGAAAAGATGATGATTGTTTACTACTTGTTATGTCACTTTCAATAAGTAACTAAAGAGTAAAAACAAGAACAAAAATCATCACCTTTGAACTACAACATATCCGGCCATTTAGGCCTAGTTGGATCCATTTTGATTTTTGATATTTGTCTCACAAATACTTATTGATCATATGGTTAATTATCTTGTATAATTAAGTGTTAATTTGATCATATAACAATTATATGACTCAATTAAATAAATAATAGGTACTTAACATTTTAAGTAATATTTTACCATTATATCAATATATAATGGGTCCCACAATGCTTAGTTAATTTATTTTACAACTCTTTGTAAATATAATTAACTAATTACCTCTATCTCAAAACCTCAACTAATTTAGTAATTTAACGATTAATTACTAAGTTAAATCTTATTTAATCGTATTAAAATAAGATATAAATTTATTAGTCAATTATCGAATAATTGAAAAATAAGTTTAATCGAATTTGAGTTCTTAACTCAATTTCTAATAATTAACTCTCGTACATATCGACTATATGTAATGTACTAATTAACTGTATCGTATACAAATAATTAGTTACTATTTGGATTTCATCCTTTAGGTGTGACCGAAAGGGATCAGTTGATCACCGCCATCAAACGACAATAACGTCAAACTCTAGTTAGCCAACCGTTATTGATTTACGTTAATCAACTGACTAATCATATATGTAGTCAATAATTATCCCAATTATATTCCATAATAAGATTTACTATGTGCCGCACTATTGTGGAGGACACCTAGTCCAACAGATCTTTCCCAATGTTATGTTTGTGACCTCATTTCGCCCATCTGTTTGTGGGTGGTGTTAGGTGCTACATAATAGCCTAGTCTTCAATATATTCCATAGAGTCCTCTAGAAATGGCTCATGAATTTGGTGTCCCTATCTGACACAATGGTTCTTGGTACCTCATGTAACTTGACAACTTCTTTTAAATAGAGGTCAGCCATCCCTATGACATCTTCTATCCACAACCACCATGATTGAATATTTCCCCCTTTGTGTTCTTGGAAGAGCCACAATGAAATTCATGCTTAAATCCTCCCAAGCCCTGTTTGGAATTAGCAATGGAGTGTAATGGCCAGCTTGGAATTGAGACTTGGACTATTTAGATGAGCTACACCTCTTGATCACATCTTTCACATCACCTAGCATCTTGGGCCAATAAAAATGTTATTTTAGGATATCATAAGTCTTTTTCACTCCAAAGTGACCAGCTAGGCCGTTGGAATGCACCTCTCTCACCAACAAGCTCCTACAAGGTCCCCTTGGCACACACAATTTGTTTCCAAGGAACAAGTAACAAGCTCCTGCTTCCCTTCTTTGTCTGGCCTTCTAGGTATACCTCTCATTCATTCTTGAAGTCAGGATCTTCCTTGTAAAGTTCCTTCATGAACTCAAAACCCAACACTATTTCTTCCATATAGATAAGCATCATGGACCTTCTTGACAAAGCATCTGCCATAATGTTATCCTTCCCCTCAATGTATTTGTTGGAAATGTCCTACAATAATACAATTTATATGTGAAAAACTGTCAGTTAAATTTAGGTGGTTATAATTTCTTGCTAGAGACCAATTATAATATGTAAATTAATGTGTTGATTTGATACTATATTAAATTGATCCAATTGGGTCACACAAGTTAGTATTGATTAAGACAAGGTGAGACTTTTATATGGACCTACTTATTATTATGTGTGACATAATTAATAAGTATCATATATCATTCAAAATATTTTTAAGAGAGAAAATAATCAAGGTGGTTTGGAATCCCTTGATTGATGGATTTATTTAAGGAAATTATAGAATACTAATTATAATTAGGTGGTTAAGAGATTGAGAAAAGTAGTTCTCAGACTCTTTGGCTAAACGTATAACCTAGAATAAAAGAAAGAAAAGTTATTCTTTTTCTTTTCTAATAGAAACCATTAAAACATCTCACAAAAGTATTAGACTAGCATCCATTCTCAAATCTCAATCATTACTACGTGGACTATCGATAGAGGATTCTATCCCAAGACGGAGCCACAAAAAAATTGTACGTGTACAATTTGTTAACCATTTAACTCAAGGTATCATCGACTATTACTTGTTGCAATATTTCAATCTTTCTTTCTCTAATAAGTAACAAAATGGTTTTGTTTATTCCGCCTTATTCGAGATTTATTTTTTCTTTCAATTGGTATCAGAGCCAATATTGCATTGTATTAATCAATATAATGATTGAGTACTTGTGTGAATTTTTCATGTAATTCAATATAATGATTGAGTACTTGTGTGAATTTTTCATGTAATTCAATAAATGAATTATATGTAAAATTAGGCTAGAAAATTATTTTCTTCCTTTTATTTTGGTACTTTTGATGTACTTTAATTATATGTGTTAATCACTTAATGGTTAATGATTAAACACATGTTATATTTGTATAGGATTCAATTAATGATTCATGTGTGAATGTTTTAGATTAGAAAATGGTTTTCTATATCTATAGTTTTGTTTTGTTTCGATTAGAGTAAATTTGATTTCTCACAATCTAAATTATCTATTAAGATTTAGTTAATTCTAGATCTTATATGATTAGAAGTGATGCAATTTTGATTTTATTATAAATAAGCATGTCATTACAAGTTATTGAAATCGCTAGGTTTTATGTTTATATCTTTATTTCATTAAATTTTGATTTAATTTTATCATAATATAATGTTATTAATGATTAAATGGTTAAATCACTATAGTCTTTTTGTGCGCTGTAATTTTAGATCGTCAATGTCACTAGTTTAATATGATTAGACGAGTAAGCATTTATTGTGCGGAAAGTTACTGTTCAGCAGGTTCGAATGTCGGATTTTAGTTTTACAGTAGTATTTTTCGAGTGTAAACAGCATTCTAAACAAGCTTGCAAAGCAGGGTCAGCGTTTTAAGGCCAAATTCAATCGTCTTAATTGACTTACATGCACTTTTAGGTTAAAACATTATAATTTTGTTATTTTTATTAATAATTTATAATTTTTTCCTTTTGTTATCCCTAATATTATGTATTAGGATAATTATTGTTGCAATTTTATTTACAATGTTTTGCATTTTAATTAAATATTTTAATTCTATTGCATTTCATTTTATATATATAGTTAATCGTTAATTATATATATATATTGTTGCACCTTGTCAATTATTTTGGAAATAAGTGAATTTCTAAATGTGAATGTAGTCGCTAGTATAGCCATAGATGAATGTTTTAGGTTGGTTTACGGACTGCGCTCCGTCTATTGGTTGTAATTTTAATTATGTTTTATTGTTAATTTATTTGGTTTACGGACTACGATCCGTCGGTTTTATGTAATTTTAATTATGTAAATCTTAAAATTTTGAAGACATGTAATTTATGTATCTTGGTTCGAGTGGAAGCTGAGCTGAAGATTATGTAATTTCAAGAGTTGAAGACCTTGAAGATTTGATATTAGGTTTATTAGCAATACTATGGACTTTTATGCTTTCATGTTTTAACTTTATTTTATTTTGTTTGCTTGTTGTTTATTTTCATATCAAATGATTGTTAAATGAACAAGCATGTTAATGACTCTCACTAAATTTAAAAATTATAAATGCTCAAAACTTGAACAAACACCTACAAAGCCTTAGATCATTGGAAATGGTCTCGCCAATCAAGCGAGTCATTTTCTTTAATCGTAGGATAGTAGAGTGAATTAAGGAAATTCACATGTAACTTAGGTTAAATTCAATAAGATTATTGATACGGCTATCGCAACCCTTATCAAAGAGAAAACCTAACGGTCTCAACAAAATGCAGTAGAGGCAGTCGGGTATCGAATCCACAGGGAGAGGGAATCCTATAACTTGCTAAGTTTGTCAAAGTAACGAAATTGGGGGTTTGTTTAGTTGATTTTCTAACACTACAAGAGAAAAGGAGAAAGAGAAATAAAGAGTAAAATAACAGAAAGGAGAAGAACTAGGATTGTCGGTTCCCCATGGCATCTAGGGTCAGGATAGAAATCAAAGTAAAATCTAAACAGGTTTGTGGGTAGTGAAAAGGTCCTTTCGGTCCGCTATCCGCCCTAAGATATACTAACTTAGCTCTCTCCCTCATTAGCATAATCCCGAAGTTCATCACTGGTCTGTCCTTTTCCAATCTCTCGATTTAGGTCAAGGGGGTATCAAGTCAGTCAATTGAATGCGTCGACTCAAACAATTAAAAACTATTAAATGCGATGATTGCTTCCAAACCTAATTTAAAGACTACTAATCAATTCATCTTCCCTAAGCCACGGTTCCCCTAAATCCTAGCAAAGGAATTAGCTATGCATAATAAGAAGAAGAATAACAACAACAATAAATGAGAAACAAAGAAACATAGAGAAATAACTAATTGAATTCAAGAACAATAATACCCGAATTTGAAAGAAAAAGAAAGTCAGAAGAGGTCCTCCAAATCCAGATCCAGAATCAAAGTCAAAGATAAAGTCTAGGGTTAGAAGTTCTTTTCTAGTCTAAAGTCTAAAGTCAGGAGTATAGAGTAAGGGGCCTCCCTATTGTTCTCGTTTTTCCCCCTTAAGTAAAAAGAAAATAACAAATTACAAGGCGTCCATTGCTTAACACACTATCTGGCAAAGCCCATAGCTTGTAACCACTCGATCGAGCAACCTTTGCTGTCCAAAGTACTCGATCGAGAAACGTGTAAGAAAGGAATACTCGATCGAGTAACCAGTCTGGTCGATCGAGTAAGCGTCCAAAGCCAGCAGCTCGATCGAGTAGAACAACGCTCGATCGAGGTCTTCTAATCAATAAAGTAGTCGATCGAAGGGGATATTTGTAGTAAAATACTACTAAATAAGCATGGAAATGCGTTCAAATATGGTCTAAAAGTCTATATAAAATACACGCATCAAACTTCCCCAAACCAAACCTTTGCTTGTCCTCAAGCAAAAAGGATGCGAACAAATAAATGGAACAAATAAACTCCAGACTACCGCAAATCGCCTGCTTGAACCAATTTATTGCAACAGTCAAACTCAGCAATGATATCAAATGCAAACGAACTGAACCGTCGACCTTGCCAGAACATCAATGTCGGACTCTCACGGGTCACTCTTCCCTCAGCAAAGCAAAGGGTAAGCATGTTATGTGCAAGAGAGAGAAGGAGAAAAGAGTCGCTCACCTAACTGCGACCGTCGCGTTCATGCAATGCTAACTAACATGATAAAAGATTCAGTTACCGTACACACGCACAACCATCATTCAAGGACTATCACACGCCGAATACTCGCAATATTTGGATAAGTGAGGTTATGGGTAAGAAGGGGCAAAACAATAATGGAATAGAGGAGGTAAGGCGTCAAGCTCGCTACCTGATCTTAATCAAATGACAAAATCCGTCTTCTTATCTCATAATGAAGTACACGGCCATGATTCGGCCGACAACTCACTAGAACCAAAAGGATGGAGTGGAAACGAAACTAGTTAGCTTATTCAGCTCTTAATGAATCCCCATATGATATGAATAAGCATGGGAACAGAGACTATTTTCTTTTTCTTTATTCTTTTTTTTTTTCTTTTTTTTTAAAAAATATTCAGCTAACATTTCCGCGAGAACAATTTCAACTTTGATTCCCAAATTCTTCAGATACCAACTCTGTGGCAAGGATGCAAACCAAACTGATAAAATGAAGTAAATACCTCAAGAACCAATACTAGACTAGCTCGACGCAAGGTAGGCTAAATTTAGGATGTAGATTGTGGGTCAACTGGCAGTTATGGCTGAATGTGGAGTTAAATGGGTAATGAGAAAAAGGGAAATGGCATGTATTCTCCAAGCATGTGATACCGACCGCGAACCCGTACGTGCAGGCAATAAGAATCAAATGTCATATACATGCAATGCGATGACACGAGGGAGTAACTACTCACAATCCTATATGAACTGGTCATAGATGTCACCAGTTTAAGAGCTCTAATCCTCAGAATATGTAAGTAGGTTGCCAACATGTCAAGTCAAGTCTATTCGTTCAGCATTGATTAACAGCAAATGACCATGCAAGAGATATTTAACTGTGCAAGGCTGAAGCCGAGACTAGATGAAGAGTGGGAGGGAATTGTTCCGACTCGACTAAAATGCAAAAATAAACATGAAGATTTTTGAAATTTTTGGAATTTTTATGAGTGATTAACAATGCATACAAAAATGCAGTAAAAGTGAAATGCAGACACGATATGGATGCGAAACCTCCCCAAACCAAACCGTACAATGTCCCCATTGTACAAAGTAAAGTAAAAGAAGTGCAAACTAGAGAGAGTCGGAAACTTACAGAAATGCGCGTATAACCGACTTCCCCAAACCAGACCGAAAAAGAGGTGCTCCAGGGACTCGATCGAGTGGAAAACAGCTTGATCGAGAGGTGCCATCGCGGGAGTACTAGATCGAGTAACTAGAGTGCTCGATCGAGGGGTTATAGTGCTCGATCGAGCGGAAATACTACTCGATCGAACAAAAAAGTCAGAGCAAATAACACCAAAACTGCGAGAAGCAAGAAAGGACGCAATTGAATTGTTTGAACAATAAAACAAGAATAAACTACTAAAAAGTTATTAATACAGTACAACAAAACAATAGATCGGGTTGCCTCTCGATAAGCGCAGGTTTATAAGGTCCCGGAACACCCTTGAGCTTAATCATCAAGCTCCTCGTCTCCGTCGAAGAAGAGCACTTTGACGCGACCCACGACACTGTCAGCTCCATAGTAATGTTTCACATGATGCCCGTTAACCTTAAACCGGTTACCCTCGGAGTCTTCTATCTCAACGGATCCAAATTGAGTAACATCAGTTACTCTGTACGGACCACTCCACCTGAATTTCAGCTTACCAAGAAATAAACGCAGTTGGGCATTGAATAGCAACACCTTATGCCTGACTTGGAACTCGCGAGGTATGATTCTCTTGTCGTGCAAACGTTTGGTCTTTTCTTTGTAGATACGCGAGCTATCATAGGCATTCAGATGGAATTCCTCTAGTGCATCTAGCTGCAACAAACGTTTCTCACCACACAAGTTAGCATCATAATTAAGTTGGCGGACTGCCCACCAGGCTTTATGTTCTAGCTCAACAGGTAAATGACAGGACTTCCCATACACCAGTCGATACGGTGAGGCACCGATAGGTGTCTTGAATACCGTCCTGTAGGCCCATAACGTGTCATCCAATTTTGCACTCCAATCCTTCCGTGATTTAGACACGACCTTACTTAAAATCTCCTTTAGTTACCTATTAGAGACTTCCACCTGCCCAATTTTGCACCCCAAACCCCTACGATGTTTCACACCATATTTAGACAGTAAGGTCGTTAGCTGCTGGTCCCTAAAGTGCATACCCTTATCACTAATGACAACCCTAGGGACGCCAAAACGGGGGAAAATGGTCTTACGAAACAGCTTAATCACGGTCTTGGCATCACAGTTGGGAGTAGCAATCGCTTCTACCCATTTAGACACATAATCTACAGCTACCAGAATATACATGTTACCAAGACTCGACGGGAATGGTCCTTGATAATCAATGCCCCAGACATCGAAAATCTTGACCTCCAAAATGCCGTTTTGGGGCATCTTATGTCTCTTTGATATGTTTCCTGTCCGCTGGCAAGCATCACAGCTAGCAACAAAAACTTTAGTGTCAGCAAAGAGAGTCGGCCAATAGAAACCAGACTGTAATACCTTAGCCACGGTGCGCGATCGACCGTGGTGACCTCCACAAGGGAAAGAATGGCAACCTTCTAGGATGGCTTTGATCTCCCACTGCGGAACCCACCGTCTGAAGAGACCGTCTGCGCATGACTTAAACAAGTATGGATCATCCCAGAAATAATCCCGCACGTCATGTAGAAATTTCTTCCGCTGCTGATAGGACATATCAGGTGGCAGCTTCTGGCTGACAATGTGATTGGCATAATCTGCAAACCAAGGTTCAACACCATCTTTAGATTTTATAGAATAAACAATGCATAAATTATCATCAGCAAACGAATCATTAATGGGAAGATAATCCTCCCCCTCTTGTCGCGTCAAACGTGAAAGATGATCCGCTACAACATTCTCAGCGCCTTTCTTGTCCCTGATTTCCAGATCAAATTCCTGGAAAAGGAGTATCCATCTCAGTAATCTGGGTTTAGCTTCCTTCTTATTCAGGAGGTGTTTTAGCGCTGCATGATCTATGAAAACAATAACTTTAGAACCCAACAGATATGATCTAAATTTATCATGCGCATAAACTATAGCTAAAAGCTCCTTCTCAGTGGTAGCATATTTCACTTGAGCCTCATCCAGAGTTCGGCTTGCATAGTAAATAGCATTCAAAGCTTTGTCTTTCCGCTGGCCAAGCATCGCTCCTAGTGCGTAATCGCTCGCATCGCACATAATATCAAACGGCAGCGTCCAATCAGGAGGCTGAAAGATGGGTGCAGAGACCAAAGCCTGTTTCAAAGTGTTAAAAGACGAAAGACAATCATCAGTAAAATCGAAAGGGGCATCTCTTAATAGCAACTGTGTAAGTGGTTTAGTAATTTTAGAGAAGTTCTTGATGAACCGGCGATAAAAACCGGCGTGACCAAGGAAACTCCTCACCCCCTTAACGTTAATAGGAGGGGGTAATTGGTGAATCACTTGCACCTTTGCTCTGTCTACCTCAATACCCCTATTCGAAACCAAGTGCCCAAGGACTACTCCCTCATTGACCATGAAATGACACTTTTCTCAGTTTAGCACCAGATTAACCTCGATACAACGCTGCAAAACTTTTTCAAGGTCAGCTAAACATTATCAAAGTCATTTCCATAGACACTGAAGTCATCCATAAAGACTTCCATGATAGACTCTATATGCTCAGAAAATATCCCCATCATGCACCTCTGAAAGGTAGCAGGGGCATTACACAAACCAAAAGGCATTCTACGATAAGCAAAAACACCCTTAGGACAAGTAAAAGTAGTCTTTTCCTGATCATCTGGATGAATAGGGATCTGAAAGAACCCTGAGTACCCATCCAGATAACAGAAAAACTCATGAGAAGCTAACCTTTCTATCATCTGATCAATGAAAGGAAGGGGGAAATGATCTTTCTTGGTGGCGGCATTTAGCTGCCTATAGTCTATACACATCCGCCACCCAGTTACTAATCGAGTAGGTATCAATTCATTCTTTTCATTTTTAACAACTGTAGTACCTCCTTTCTTGGGTACGACCTGTACTGGGCTTACCCATTTGGAGTGACCACCAACTGAATAAATAATACCTGCATCGAGTAGTTTCAACACCTCGGTCATCACAACCTCCTCCATTTTCGGGTTCAGCTTCCGCTGACCCTGTCTGCAAGGTTTGTGACCTTCTTCCAGCTCAATCCTATGCATACAGACATCAGGGATGATGCCCTTGATGTCATCCAGTGAATAACCCATTCCTTTACTGTTTCTCTTAAGTACAACCAACAAAGCGGTTAGATGTTCCTCATTCAGTTTAGAAGTGACAATAACTGGAAATTGCTTAGTATTATCAAGAAAAGCATATTTAAGGTGAGTTGGAAGGGGCTTACGCTCGGGAACGTTTACCTCGACGGAACACAAGGCATGACCCAGGTGTCCCAACTGTTATTCCTCCGCGTGAGTTAATTCTACCTCATCGGCAGTAGCTCTAAGCAATTTCAGCACATCGTCATCGTTATCAAAATAATCTGTACACTCATCTAACAATGTCAAAGATTCCAACGGATCCTTTATCAAGGAATCCGGCCAGAACTCATAAGTGAACTCATCAATGATATCAACAAAAAAGAAGGTATCCTCTATCATTGGTCTAGATAAAGTGTCAGGTAAACTGAACGAAACTGTATCGTCCCCTACGGCTAGAGTTAAACGCCCGAGTTTAACATCTATAATGGCCCCAACAGTGCACAAAAACGACCGACCCAAAATAATTTGGGTACGGGTATCCTTAGCAATGTCTAAGACTATGAAGTGAACAGGAATGAAAAACTTTCCCACCTTAACGGGCACGTCTTCTACGACACCTAAGGGTCTCCTAACAGATCTATCAGCCATCTGTAGGGTGATATTGGTCGTCTTCAGACAACCCATGTTAAGCTTACGACAGATAGAATAAGGCATGACACTTACACTAGCTCCAAGATCACATAGTGCCTTATGTATCACGACATCTCCTATAACACAAGTAATAGAGAAACTACCCAGATCCTTTAGTTTAGGGGGAGACTTATTCAGAATTAAACTACTAGACTCTTCCATAAAAGCGACAGTAGCGAAATCCTCAAGTGCCTTCTTACGCGTAACAATGTCTTTCATAAATTTGGCGTAAGGGCGTACTTGAGTGATTAGCTTGGCAAAAGGCACAGTTACCTGAATGTTTTTAACCATGTCTACAAATTTGCTGAACTGTTTCTCCGTCTTTGAATCAGGCAAACGACCTGGGTATGGGACTCTGACCACCGGAAGCGGGTCCCCAATTTTCTCTTTACTCGGTACCTTCGCAACAGGGGAGGGTACTTCATCGCACACAACCTCAATTTGCGTGCCTGATGTGTGACATTCACTCGATAAACACTTCTGTGTACTCGATCGAATGATTTCTTCCTCATCATCCTTCGATCGAATGGAAGAGCTACTCGATCGAGGATCTTCTATGACTAGCTTACTCGATCGAGTAAGTACACTACTTGATCGAGGACTTTCTTCAGCAGGGTTACTTGATCGAGCAGTTTCCTCAACAATATGCTTTGATCGAGCGTTGTTCTCAGTCGATCGACCACTTCTCTGCACATCTTCAATTAATTCGTCCGAGACATCATCGACCTTGGTACGTGTGCTTTCAGGGACGTGTACAGGACTGTCATAAGCACGACCACTTCTCAGATTTATGGCATTGACTGGGTCATTGTTTGGGAGTAGTGAATTGCATCTGTCGAGCAGTTTCCGGACGGTATCCGCACTAGATTGTTACTCAAGCTTTTGTGCATTGATAGTGGCCTTGAGATCTTCATATTCGGCTTGGGTAATGAGTACCTTGCCTTCATCTATGGGTGGTTGAGATTTTGCAGCAGTTAACTCGGCGTATATGTGACTACCCTCGCGAATGCGGAAATAAAACATAACAAGCATGTGATTTATATAGCGGAAAATACGATGTTTTTGAAACTTTTTACATGCAAGATAGAAATACGAGGAATGTCAAATAATTACAAACAAAATAGAAAATACTACAAAGAGACGAAGTCTCTCAAAATGTTATCAATGACAAAGTGATTAGCAAACTAGCTAAAAAAACGTCTAGAGGTGTTTTATCCAGGGACAACGCCCTCTAGCTCACACCCGAACCCAAAATACCACAAGCAAAAAGCCATCCATGCAAGCAAATCTGTTCATCCATGAAAAACATGAACGCCACAATCAGTGGGGAGTAACTCCGGGTTCTCCCAGCCATATCACATTAAACGTACATAAAAGGAAATACAAAATAGAAGCATGCATATATAGATATACATGTGAAATACGATAAGGATAGATATGCAATTCAATATATAATGATAAGAGCATATGTAATACAAATCCGAATCCATCATGTTATACAAAGACTCGGGGAAGACACTCTTAGGCAACTATATACTCACTAGGGCTTACATCTCACCGTTAGCGGCATATACTTGATAAGATAGAGACTCGACATATAGACCACGTCAATCATCTATTTCATGCATGAGTTCAACTCAATGTTCACATATAATTCAACTTACAAACAACCGTCCAATCATACAAATATAACAACATATCCTCTCACGGTAAATGACACGCACTAGCATCATGTACAATAGCAAGACAAGTCAATGGAAGTCCACAGGATAAGACGTTTCCCTGAACCGTATACGATAAGACGTTTCGTATACTCATGACCCAGACAAACAAGTTCACAGGATAAGACGTTTCCTGGAATCATGTACGATAAGACGTTTCGTACACACAAGACTCTAATCCTCTCGGTAGGACGACGATAATAATACGGTCCTAGTCTAAACCTGGCCAGACTCTCGGAATAAGACGTGTTCCGATTCGACATGTGGTAAGACGTTCCACATCCAAGACTCGGTCAATCATAGACGCCTAGTACCCCAAATTCGGTCAACCTTCACGAAAGAGGCGGAAAGAGATCTATAGTCAAAAGTCAAGCTAGTACGCTACATGCAATGACACCACCTCGCAAAGATACAACATTTGACAGCCGGGTCGATCAACGCATTACGTTCACCTCCTAACAACGTCGTCATATCCCCACTAAAACATGCATACAAGCATCAGGGATACACCCCATCTCTCCGACATTCCAGTCTAACGAGTATAAGGGTGTAGCCGGGAAATGAGAATACAAAGCACATAGGAAAGTTGTGCTCAAACCGTAACATGTGTAAAAACCGACTCAAGTGGGACATACCAAAAACCGTCACAAAACAGGAGAATAGGGAATTATATAAACTTAAATATGATAAAAATAACTCAATACATGATACATAAGCATTAGAACAAGTTTATGAAGCATAATAAATAAGAAACATAGATACCTCTCCAAAACAACGTTGTTTGGAAACCAACTAAAACAAGGGTCCACTTCAAACGGTCATAACTAGAGTTCTAGACATTCAAATGCAGAAATTCAAAATGGAGGTGATAGCTTATCCTCTTACGGTTTCAACAGGATGTCAGAAGCCCAAAACAAGCAAGTAAGGAAGGCGATATGATCATTTTACGAAACGGGGTTAGTGCAGGAAAACTGCAGTCGACAGCGAGTAACGCTGCCTGCGTCACCCACGACGCAACCTGCGTCCTACGACGCTGCCTGCGTCCAGGAACGCTGCCAGCGTCCTTCACGGAATTTAGGCACGATCAAAATCAACATGTTATCCACAACAAAATCCTCATTTATCATCACAAACCATCAATTCTCATATCAATTAACAACTAACAACATCCATCAACAACAACACAAGTCCTAAGCATACTAACCATAATGTAAATACGATTACTAGCCTAGAAAACACATAAAACACGTAAATGATATCGAGTACGCGTCTTTAATCGATTTCTAAACCTTCCTAGTCTCCACCTACATACAATTAGATAACAAAAGATGAATATCATTTACCTTGAGAAAGACGGATAATTTAAAAAGCGAGAAAGACGGTAATTTTATTACCAATACGGATAGAGGAAGCTAAGAGGGGAAGAATAAGACGAACTTACGTGAATTTGAGCAAGAAACGAATGAGTTATGACGAATCTAAGCTTGGATCAAAAATGGAGGCTAGGTTTCTTTGGTTTCTTAGTGAGGAAGAAAGAAGATGTTGAGTTGTGAGGGAAATTAGGTTATGAGGGGAGTATATGTAGAGTAAGTGGAAAAAAGTCAAGAAAAAGTCAAAGTCGCCTTATGACGGGATTCACATGGAATCTCGCGGAAATTCCAAATACGAACTCGGAAATTCTAAATTCGACTCAGAACATTAAATTCCAAATTAAAACTAAATTTCAGTGAAAAGTATCCGTAAAATATTTTCACTATAAAAATAGGGTACATTTGCGGGTGTTATAGTATAACTCGGAAAAAGAACCCACTTGCTTGAATTTCCTATAAGCAAGAACCCTTGCTGAATCAGCCAAACAAGTAATGGGGTCATGTCCTGCGTCACCACATCTACCACAAACCATCTCAATAGCTTGAACTTGGTGTATCTCACCCAAATTCCCCGTATCTACCACATGAACTTCTTCAACAACATTGTCTCTCCTTCTTTCCGCTCTAGGATTACCGTAGCTAGCAGAATGGATGGCCATATTTTCAATAAGTTGCCACCCTTCATCATCCTCCACATTAGCCTGAAATCTTCCTCGCGCAGCAGCATCCAGAACCATTCTTTGCTCATAAAGCAACCCATTGTAAAAATGGTTGCACAAAAACCATTGCTCAAACCCATGATGCGGAACTGAGCGAACTAGCTTCTTGAACCTGGCCCATGCTACACTCAAATCTTCAGTAGTAGATTGAGTAAAATTCGTGATCTGGCTATGCAGCGCATTGGTTCGCTGAGGAGGAAAATACCGTCTATAGAAGGCTAGAGCTAACGAACTCCAATCTTTAACCCCAGCAGTCTTCCTATCTAAATCTCTCCACCAATCCTTAGCATCGTCAGTCAAGGAAAAAGGAATAACTTTACCTTGTCTTGTGTCACACCTGCAACTACAGGAATGGCGGAACAATAATCTGTAAATACCTCTACATGCCTAGCTGGGTCTTCATCTACCATACCCCCAAATAAATTCCGCTCCACTAAACTGTAGTAAGACGGATGTATTGTGAAGGTACCCTCATCAGCAAGAGGGAGAGTAGTTCCCTTAGGTAGAGTCTCAGCACTGGGCTTAGAATGACTCGCAATCTTACGCATCCTGCAGAAGATTTACAGTAGTAGCAGGTTCAAATGGTCCTCTTATAGGATTTATACCTGCAAAAACTGAACACTAACTCAAATATGAGAACAGCCTCAAGGAACAAGTTCGTTGAGACCAAAGACAAACTAAAGAAAGCTACAAAATTACACTCCTCCCCGGCAACTGCGCCAAAATTTGATACGGCTATCGCAACCCTTATCAATGATAAAACCTAACGGTCTCAACAAAATGTAGTAGAGGTAGTCGGGTATCGAATCCACAGGGAGAGGGAATCCTATAACTTGCTACGTTTGTCAAAGTAACAAAATTGGGGGTTTGTTTAGTTGATTTTCTAACACTACAAGAGAAAAGGAGAAAGAGAAATAAAGAGTAAAATAACAGAAATTAAAGGAGAAGAACTAGGATTGTCGGTTCCCCATGGCATCTAGGGTCAGGATAGAAATCAAAGTAAAATCTAAACAGGTTTGTGGGTAGTGAAAAGGTCCTTTCGGTCCGCTATTTGCCCTAAGATATACTAACTTAGCTCTCACCCTCATTAGCATAATTCCAAAGTTCATCACTGATCTGTCCCTTTCCAATCTCTTGATCTAGGTCAAGGGGGTATCAAGTCAGTCAATTGAATGCGTCGACTCAAACAATTAAAAGCTATTAAATGCGATGATTGCTTCCAAACCTAATTTAAAGACTACTAATCAATTCATCTTCCCTAAGCCACGGTTCCCCTAAATCCTAGCAAAGGAATTAGTTATGTATAATAAGAAGAAGAATAACAACAACAATAAATGAGAAACAAAGAAACATAGAGAAATAACTAATTGAATTCAAGAACAATAATACCCGAATTTGAAAGAAGAAGAAAGTCAGAAGAGGTCCTCCAAATCCAGATCGAGAATAAAAGTCAAAGATAAAGTCTAGGGTTAGAAATTCTTTTCTAGTATAAAGTCTAAAGTCAGGAGTATAGAGTAAGGGGCCTCCCTATTGTTCTCGTTTGTCACCCTTAAGTAAAAAGAAAATAACAAATTACAAGGCGTCCATTGCTTAACACACTATCTTGCAAAGCCCATAGCTTGTAACCACTCGATCGAGCAACCTTTGCTGTCCAAAGTACTCGATCGAGAAAAGTGTAAGAAAGGAATACTCGATCGAGTAACCAGTCTGGTCGATCGAGTAAGCGTCCAAAGCCAGCAGCTCGATCGAGCAGAACAACGCTCGATCGAGGTCTTGTAATCAATAAAGTAGTCGATTGAAGGCTCTTACACCACGAACGAGTGTTTTGCTCGTGGATTTCGTTCCTCCATTTTTCACACGACTTCATGCATCCCGAGACACCAAGATTCCTTTCCAACTCACTTATGCATGCTTGAGGAGCTACAAAATTGCTAGTTTCCCGTCATTCTGGTCCACATCTGCAAATATTACAAAACAAACCAAAGTAGACTATTCGGGGGATATTTGTAGTAAAATACTACTAAATAAGCATGGAAATGCGTGCAAATATGACCTTAAAGTCTATATAAAATACACGCATCAATTATCATAAAGGTTTTGGATCTTAGGGCACATGAAAGATAGTGATATAGAGATATCACCTTTTAAACCAAGAGTTGTACGGTACAGCTAACCATTGGATGTTTTACCCGAATGATTAATTACCAAGTTTATCAAGCCAAAGCTTGCTTGGGATTAATGCAAATAGGATCTGGAAATCATTTATATATCCTAGAGATTAAACACTACAATTAGAGGATTATAAATGTCGATGATTAAAAATGTTAAATTATTGAATATTTGATGAATCATATTTAATTTTGCTTTATTATTTCTTTTATAGCATGTCGAAATCATCAACACCCACTTTAAAATTGAGATATCTTCTTGAGAAGGAGAAATTGAACGATACCAATTTCCTGGATTGGTTCCGCAACTTGAGAATTATTCTCAAGATGGAAATGAAGGACTACGTCTTTGATTCCCTACGGGAAAAGCCCCTCTCCCTTCAGCTTCTCAAGAGGAGCAAGACTTTTGGGATCAACATAATGATGATGATTTACAAGTATCTTGCATTATGTTAGGCTGCATGAATGCAGAGCTGCAAAAGCGGTTTGAGAGCATGAAAGCCTATGACATGATCAAGGAGATGAAGAGTATGTTTCAAGATTTGGCTAGGTTTGAGAGGTATGAGACCAATCAAGGCTTGTTGTCTTGTAAGCTGGAGAGAGGCAAGCCGGTTGGCCCTAATGTCCTCAAGATGGTTAATCATTTTGAAAATATAAAGCCTTTGGGATTTCCATATAGCCAAGAGTTAGCTACTGATATCATTCTCCTGTCGCTTCATGATGGGTTCAACAACTTAAGGCTAAATTTCAACATGCAAGGTATGGAGGAAACGCTGCTTGAGTTGCATAAGATGCTCAAGACAGTAGAGCAGGAAATCAAGGTGGCCCCAAAAGCTAAGAATGATGTCCTGGTGATACAGAAAGGGATTAAGTTCAAAATTCCGGGCAATGGAAAGAAGGTGCAAAATGTAGGAAAAGGCAAGGCTGTTGCCATTTCCAAACCTAAACCTGGAGCTACCTTAGATCAAGAATGGCACTATTGTAGAGGCAAGAGTCACTGGAAGAGGAATTGTCCCAAGTATCTCAAGGAGAAGATGTATGGAGTTAGTACATCCAAATCTAAAGGTATTTTTGTGATAGATATATGCTTTACCTATTATACTTCTTGGGTATTTGATACCGGATGTGGTACTCACATTTGCTCTGCTATGCAGGGCCTAAAAGAGAGTAGGAAACTCGCGAAAGGAGAAGTGGACTTGCACATGGGGGAACAAGGCAAAAGTTGCCGCGTTGGCCGTAGGAACTTATGTTATGTCTTTTCCCTCTTGGCTTTTGTTAGAACTTAATAACTGTTATTTCGTTCCTCCAATTAGTAAAAACATTATTTCTGTTTCATTTTTGGATTCAGAAGGTTTTTCATTTGTTATTAAGAATAATTGTTGATCCTCTTACAAAGATCAAATGTTCTATGATAGTGGTCATACTACTAATAGGCTCTACATGCTAGACATCAAAACCAGCTTGGCAAGACAATAAAAGCACTTCGATCTGATCGAGGTGGCGAATACTTGAGCCAAGAGTTTGATGATCATCTAAAGGGTTGTGGAATTCTCTCACAACTAACTCCACCTGGTACACCTCAATGGAATGGTGTGTCTGAACGGAGGAATCGAACATTGTTGGATATGGTTCGATCGATGATAAGTGTGGCTGATCTTCCTATTAGCTTTTGGGGTTTTGCACTTCAAACTGCAGCTCTCACACTTAACCGGACACTGTCAAAAGCTGTGGAGAAAACACCATATGAGATATGGAGAGGAAGAGTTCCAAAATTGTCTAGACTGAAAGTTTGGGGCTGCGAAGGTTATGTGAAACGTCTTATTTGAGATAAGCTTGCACCCAAATCTGATAAATGTTTCTTTGTAGGTTATCCTAAGGTAACAAAGGGCTATTACTTCTATAACAAAACCGAGAACAAAGTGTTTGTGGCTCGGAATGCTTTCTTCCTAGAAAGGGATTTTCTTTCTAAAAGAAAGAGTGGGAGTAAAATTAAACTTAATGAAGTTGGGGAGCCACAATATGTTCCCATGTCTAATGAAAGTCAGGAAGAACAAGAATTATCTATAACATCCAATATTTCTCAAAATGTTGAAGAAACATAAGATGTGGTTCCAGCTCTACGTAGGTCGAGTAAGGAAATCCGTCAGCCAGATAAATTAAATTTACTCGTGACTGATGGAAATGAAATTCTTCTTTTGGAAAGTGATGAACCCAACACCTACAAGCAAGATTTGACAAGTTCGAATTCCGGAAAGTGGCGTGAAGCCATGAAATCTGAAATGGACTCCATGTATGAAAATCAAGTTTGGAACTTGGTTGATTTACCTGATGACACTAGAGCTATCAAGAACAAATGGGTTTTTAAAATTAAAACTGACATGGATGGAAAACCTAAAGTTTTCAAAGTAAGATTGGTTGCTAAAGCATTCACTCAAGTACAAGGAGTTGACTATGATAAAACCTCTTCACCAGTGGCGATGCTTAAGTCCATAAGGATTCTCCAAGCCATTGCTGTATTTTGTGACTATGAAGTGTGGCAAATGGACGTCAAAATCGCTTTTCTTAATGAGATTTTGGAAGAGGATGTGTATATGAAACAACTAGAAGGTTTTGAGGATCCCAAGCAAGTTGGGAAGGTATACAAGATTAATAAGTTCATCTATGAGCTTAAGCAAGCATCTAGGAGCTCGAACCTACGTTTCAATCAAGTAATCAAAGAGTTTGGCTTTATTAGAAACGAGGATGAGTATTGTGTATACAAGAAACTCAGTGGTAGTAACGTAGTGTTCTTAATCTTGTATGTAGATGACATACTGCTAATTGGGAATGATATTCCAATGCTGGAGTCTGCTAAGGCTTGGCTGGGAAAGAACTTCTCAATAAAAGATCTGGGTGAGGCACAGTACATATTGGGCATCAAGATCTATAGATATAGATTTAAGAGGATGATTGGGCTTAGTCAGTGTAGTTATATTGATAAGGTACTGAGTAGGTTCAATATGCAGAACTCTAAAAAGGGTTTTCTTCCCCTGTCTCATGGTGTTACGCTTAGCAAGAAACAATGTCCTTCGGGGCCTGTTGAGCAAACGCGTATGACTAATATTCCTTATGCTTCAGCGATAGGTTCTATTATGTATGCCATGATTTTACCAGGCCATATGTCGCTTATGCATTAAGTGCATCAAGTAGATATTAGTCCAACCCAGGAGATGCACATTGGACATCAGTTAAGAATATCCTCAAGTACCTTAATCGTACTAAGGATTACATCTTAGTTTATGGTGGAAAATATGAGCTCAATTTAAAGGGTGATAGTGATGCTAGTTTCCAAACAGATAAGAATGGTTGTAATTCACAATAAGGGTACGTCTTTTGTCTAAATGGAGGAGCAGTCAGCTGGAAGAGTTCCAAGAAAAGCACCACAACCGATTCTACAACAGAGGCTGAGGACATCGAAGCTTCAGAGGCTGCAAAAGAGGCAGTTTGGATTAAGAAGTTCATTACTAAGCTAGGTGTAGTTCCTAGCATTACCAATGCAGTGGATCTCTATTGTGACAACAATGGAGCCATTGCTCAAGCAAAGGAGCCTAGCTCACACAAAACATCCAGACACGTGCTTAGAAAAAATCACCTTATTCTAGAGTTTAACGAAAGAGGTGATATTCGAATTTGCAAAGTTCATGCAAATGCAAATGTTGCAGACCCACTTACTAAATCGCTTGCGCGAGTGAAGCATGATGGTCATACGGTCGCAATAGGAATCAAGCACATTGGTGAATGGTGCTTATTTATATAGTTTTGATTTATGTTTTGACATATCAGTAAAACTGTTATGATTCATTAAATAAAAAATTATTTTTCGTTCAATCTTGGTTTAATTGAATGAAAATCCAAAATAATATATGATTCAGCATAGGCAATCGAATAAGATTTGATTATTGAAATCCTATTAGTAAAACTGAAAATTAGATTAGTTTTGTCCCTTGATCACATCATTAAATTGGGACATTAATGATATTTAAATGATTTGTATACAAGTAGATTGATGATCAAGTTTCATAGATCATGAGATATTGGATATGTATATCTATTGTGTGGGTATGTATTACTGAATACTTATTGGCCGGGCAGACCCTCAATGGGAGTTCTTTTGGTCTTTCTATTCCTCATAAGAACTTTCATTAACAATCTGGAGATATTCCTCGACCTGAGTTCATTATTGTGACTTATGTGAGAATTGGTGTATTTTCACGTTGTCAAACGTCCGCCGTAAAAGAGGATTATAAAGGAAATGATCGGATCACCATGAATTGCATGGAGCAACGTAGTTGAGCAAGATTTTAATAATCTTTATTAGTCTTGTAAGACTTTTGCTTTCTTATTGGTCTTATTTGTTTGATGGGAACTTGGTGTTGGTTTTGTTCCGAGTTGATATGTTATTGGTAGAGTCCTTGCGTCATTGTGTTGTGTTCTGTTGTTGTTGGTTGTGACATATGTTTAGCATATGTGTTGTTATGTGTTGTTGTGACATATGTTTAGCATATTTGTTGTTTGGTGTCTTGTGTTGATAATTAGTAGGGGAGTTTATGTGGTAAGAGTATGAGTTGTGAACTTCTAGTACGAAGTTCGTTCTTAAAGAGCGAAGACTGTAATACTCCGTATTTCTATGTGTTGGGGGCTCGACTGAGTATAGGCTACTCGATCGAGTTAAATTGGTGTTGGAGTAGGTGTCCTCTACAATAATGCGCCACATAATAAATCTCATTAAGGAATATAATTAGGATATTTATTGACTATATATATGATTATTCAGTTGATTAACGTAAATCAATAACAGTTGGCTGACTAGAGTTTGACGTTATTGTCGTATGACGGCGGTGATCAACTGATCCCTTTCGGTCACACCTATAGAATGAAACCCAAATAATAACTAATTATTTGTATATGATACAGTTGATTATTCCATTACATATATTTGATATATACGAGAATTAATTGTTAGAAATTGAGTTAGGAACTCAAACTCGATTTAGTTTATTTTTCAATTATGCAATAATTGACTAATAAATTTATATCTTATTTTAATATGATTAAATAAGATTTAACTTAGTAATTAAGTGTTAATTTACTAAATTAGTTGAGGTTTTACATATATTTTGAGCTAGAGGTAATTAGTTAATTATATTTACAAGGAGTTGTAAAATAAATTAACTAAGCATTGTGGAACCCATTATATATTGATATAATGGTAAAATATCACTTAAATGTTAAGTACATATGGTTTATTAATTTGTGCCATATAATTGTTATATGATCAAATTAATACTTAATTATATAAGATAATTAAGCATATTATTAATAAGTATTTATGGGACAAATATAAAAAATCATAATGGACCATAAGAGCCATATGTCGCCGGTCATAGTAGTAAGTGGAGAGTGATGATGGCTGTTCTTGTTCATGCTCACAAGTCAACAAGTGATTATGACATGAATAGTACACCAAAATCATTTCAACTAACACTACACTCCACCACCTTGCATGAGAAAAAAATAAGAAAAAAATCACCTACAATTGCATGTAGGGGGCCGGTCATTGTGCCTATATAAGGCCAATTGTTGTTAATTTTCTTCCTTAAATCATTCTTGCTTATTCCTTCTACATCTCTCAAAACATCAACCTCACACTAAAACTCTCATAATACTAATATTTACTAAGTATTACTAGAGTAGTAATATATACTAATATTAGTAGTATTATATCTATCTTATTATCTAGTTAATAATAAAGTTAGATTATTTGGTTTCATCTTGGTGCAACTTAAAGGAGATCTTCTACTTTGGAGATTTTTCTAGGATCATCCTTGATTATAGCTCAAGATCAATAAGGAGTTCTTATATATTGTGCCCATTTATTTCCATTTCAATGTGAGGAAATGTCTTCTTTTATATAAATGTCTTTATATTTGCATGCATGTTACATAGATCATTAAACACTAAATTAACAAGTAATTTAGTAACTAATTAGAAGAGTCTAATTAAGATCTATGGACTTTCATGTGGTATCAGAGCTAGCTTGTAGCATGCATGTTCATTTTGGGCATTTTTATTAATGTTATAAGATAACTAATAAATCAAAAATTTGAGTTAAAATATGATTTGGACAAAAACATTTAGTGCATTTAAACCAACTGACTTAAAAATGTTTGTGGTCAAATATTATGATTTTAGGGATTAATTTACTATTTATTTTGATTTTTGGCTTTTAAACCGAGTTAATATGCATATTTTATGTTAAAAGTTAACTAAAAATAGTTGCATGCTGATTCTGACCATGAAACTTTAATATGATTTCACATGCATGTCTTAAATACTGTATATAAAATATCGTGACTTTTACTTAATTATTGCATGTTTATTGATTTTTATAAGATAAAAGTCGATAATATGAGATTATAATGTTCATAAACTTGAAAAGTCCTTTTCTGGTTATAAAATTTTTTGGTACATTTTAAATTTTTATTTATATCATCTTGGTGAAATTTAATAATTTGTTTCACTTTTTTACGTTATTTAATGGTTTTTATTTCATAAAACCGTTATATACAAAGTTATTTGTTCATAAAATTAATTTAAATTTTTTGAGAAAATGTTTTTTATTTTTAGAGTTCCTGGAAATTTTCCAGAATGTAAAAAAGTTTTGGGTCAAATGTTTATGATTTTTATATTTTATTTTGGATTTATTTCATAAAAGTTATGATTAAACCGTTATATTTAGCAAATAAAATAAAATCAAACTAATTAATGACCAACAAAATTAGTAAGGACTAATTTTGAGTTCTAAAACAGTTTCGATGATTAGTTTGAATTTAAATGAGATTTAAATGTTGATTATTGTTTTTTAATGGTTAAAAATCAATAAATCCCGTAAAATTGAGCTACAATGAGCATGAATGTGTTTAGGGCGATTTTGGCATGAATTTTGCGGAAATTTATTTAATTTATGGTTGAATGAATGAATGTCATTTATTTCATAATTTAGCAAATTTTGTACCTAGTATGACCTAGTTATTTTTAATCGTTATTACCCGTAATGTAAGGGAATAAACGTTTTGGTTGTAATTTTTATTGCGATCTCGTATCGCCGGTTTGTAATAATTAATAGTTTCAGTTTATAGAAAAAATATATAATAGGAATTTGTATATTTGTAATTATTTATTATGAAGACCGGTGACTCCCTCAAGACGGTGCCATTTTTGGAAGGCGTTCCAAGTGAAGAGGCAAGGGACCAAGGAGTTGGTTTCCGAATTTGTAATTATCTAGTTAATTTGATTAGCTTGGTGGCCATACTAGGATTTTTTCGTTGCTTGGTTGTTTGCTTTATTTCCGCTCATGCCAAAATCGTCACACATGCATTTTATGTTTCCGCTATTGTCAATTCAACGTTATTCACAATTCACCGATTTAGTTCACTTATAGGCAATTAATGACTAAATTGACAAGATCTCTCACATATTTTAAAAAATTGAGATTAGCCTTACCAATTAGTAACACCTATGAATCCCGTGTTCATTAGGGCTACCACGCTCGTGGGTCCCTTTTTACCTCGGGTAAGTAGGGTGATACGATCACAAGCCAAAATTGGATTGGACTCAACGAGATAAGCGTTATCTTGGGACTAGGAGATGGATTTAGCTGAAATCCGTCAACCAAGAGTTCTAAGGGTAGAATTAGTCAAGTAATGACTTACCATGTTTAGATAAAGGTAGCATACGATGACTAGTTTTGGTTTAAATATGGGTCTTGTAATCATTTATATAATTTAGTGAGGGGTCATTATATAAATGCTAAACTTGTTAAAATGTTTTTCTTGTAAATTATCATAACAATGAATGTTTACATATTTCATTTTGTTGTAGTCACCATATTCCCACACTGTCAACATCATGGAATACCGCAACCTTGGGTAACGACTCATGGTTGAGGTCCGTCATGGACAAATGTGTCCTAAAAGATGGCGGTAGTAACTTTGTTGAATGGGAATCAACGATCAAGAGCGCCACTATATCCGATAACGTGCTTCACTACTTGATCGAAGCCCCTCCCACCGAACCCGGGTCAATGTTGACCGCGGCGGTTGGGGCCGAATATGACTTTTATTTGAAGGTTGCCAATGACGTCAACAATGCCTTGATTTGGTCAATCTCACCCAAAATCAAACTCCAATTGATATCTCTCAATGCATATGGGATATTCACGAGGATAACATCAATGTTTTCGCAAGCCCCTAAAATTCTTCAATATGAAGCGGCCACGAAATTCTTTGAGACTAAGCTCCAAAACGGTCAAAAGGTTGGCCCACATGTGCTCAAAATGGTTGAGCATGCCGACACCTTAGAGCGTCTAGTGTGAAAGATTCCTAAGGATCTAGTAGAGGGTAGAATCCTTCATTCACTCACACCAAAGTTCACCCACTTTAGGGTGAACTACAACATGAACAACATGGAAAATAGTTTCCATGAACTCCATGCACTCCTCACCCAAGCGGAGAGGAACATGGAGGCTAGTGGCACTGAAACCAAGGATGTTCTTTCAATGCGATTGAAGAACATGAACCTTGGAGTGAAGAAGGACAAAGGAAATGGTAAGACTCTTTTCAATAAAGTTGGCAAGGGAAAGGGCAAGGTCTTTATGAAGCCCAAGCCCAAAGTCAACAAACACGCGGACGCGTTTTGCTATTATTGTAATGGCAAAGGGCATTGGAAACGCAATTGCCCTAAGTACTTGAAATACAAGAAAGACGGTTGTGTGACAACGTCAGGTAAAATTCTTTCATCACTCTATATATAGATATAAACTTTGCTAGTACATCTTCTTGGGTATTTGATACCGGTTGTGGTTCTCACCTTTTTAATCATGTACAGAGGCTGAAGGACGCGCGAGCACTAGCCAAGGGTGACGTGGACTTGCGCATGGGAAATGGAGCTAAGGTAGCCGCAGTTTCCGTGGGTACCTACGTTTTTCTTTTGCCTAATGGTTTAGAGTTGTATTTAAATAATTGCTCTTATGTACCAACTCTTACCAAGAACATTATCTCTATTTCCGTGTTAGACATGAAAGGTTTTTCTTTTTGGATTAAGAACAATCGTTGTACTTTTTCTTTTAATGAAATGGTTTATGGCGAGGCCATTTCTATTGGAGGCATTTATGTTCTAGATATTGCAAAAGATGTCTATTATGTAGAAAATAAGAGGATTAAAACAAGTGAACCTAATCAATCATACCTTTGGCATTGTCGTTTAGGGCACATAAACGAACGACCCATGAAGAGACTTGTTTCATCTAAAGTACTCAAACCTATGATTTCGAATCCTATGGTGTATGCGAATCTTTTCTTCTAGGCAATATGACTCGTGCTCCTTTTACGGGAAAAGGGACACGAGCATGTGAAGTATTAGGCCTTATACATACAGATGTGTGTGGCCCAATGACTCTCCAAGCTAGAGGTGGTTATCACTACTTCATTACTTTTACCGACGACTTGAGTAGATATGGATATGTCTACTTGATGAGGCACAAAAGTGATGCTTTTGAAAAGTTCAAGGAATTTCAACATTAAGTAGAAAACCAATTAAATAAAAAGATTAAAGTCCTACGATCCGATCGTGGTGGTGAATACTTGAACAATGAATTTGATTCACACCTAAAAGATTGTGGTATAGTATAACAATGGACTTCTCCTGGCACACGTCAATTAAATGGTGTGGCAGAAAGAAAAAATCGAACTTTATTAGATATGGTTCGATCCATGATGAGTCTAACAAAGCTTCCTGATTATTTTTGGGGTTTCGCTATCTTATCTGCATTATTATCTCTAAATCGAAGCCCGACTAAAGCGGCAAACAAGACTCCATATGGGATATGGACAGGGAAGTCCCTTATTTGTCGTTCATGAGAATTTGGGGATGCGAGCCATTTGTTAAGAATATGTCTGACGATAAACTCGCACCCAAATACGACAAATGTCTATTTGTAGGATATCCAAAGGAAACACGTGGTTAGTACTTCTACAATAAACACGAAGACAAAGTGTTTGTGTCTCGTGATGCAGTCTTTTTAGAAAATTATTTTATTTCTAAAAGACAGAGTGGGAGAAAATTTGAACTTGATGAAGTCCAAGAGCCACAAATCGAAAAGGACGCAGAGGAAAACGTTCCCTCTTCGTCAGACACGGTCATAATTTCTTCAGAACCTAGGAGGTCAAGCAGAATTAGTCATCAACCTGATAGATACCTTGGTATTATAGAGGAAGGTGGTGACTATAATGTGTTACTTTTTGAAAGTAATCAACCTACTACCTACAAAGCAGTCATTTCTAGTCCCGACACAAAGCTATAGCTAGGAGCCCTGCGATCCGAAATGGATTCTATGTACGACAATCAAGTATGGGTCTTGGTTGATTTACCTAAGAAGGTAAGACCTCTTCAGTGTAAGTGGATCTATAAGATCAAAAACGGTATAGATGAACATAATAATGTTTACAAAGCTAGATTGGTGGCAAAAGGTTTCACCCAAGTTCATGGTCTTCACTATGACGAAACCTTCGCCCCAGTCGCCATGCTTCGATCCATAAGGATTATCTTAGTGGTTGTCGCATTTCATAATTATGAGATGTGGCAAATGAATGTCAAAACCGCCTTTTTGAATAGGATTCTAGAAGAGGAAGTGTACATGACACAACCTGAAGGTTTTGTGGATCCATCAAATCCTAAGAAGGTATGCAAACTTAAGAGATACATCTATGGTCTTAAACAAGCATCCAGGAGTTGGAATCATCATTTCGATCAAGTAATTAAACAAAATGGTTTCACTCGAAGTGTCGAGGAACCATGTTTATACATACATTTTAGTGGGAGTAAAGTAACTTTTATAGTCTTGTATGTAGATGACATACTACTCATTGAGAATGATATTCCAATGCTCACTTCTGTGAAGGAGTGATCTGGGATTCATTTCCAAATGAAAGATTTAGGAGAGGCCCAGCGCATCTTAGGTATCCGGATCTATAGGGATAGATCTAGGATGATACAAGCATTAAGTCAAGAAACTTATATTGATAAAATTCTTGATCGCTTTAACATGAAAGATTCTAAGATAGGCTTTCTTCCTATAGGTAGTGTAACAACCCGAAAAGTGCCCAATTTTTCTAGTAAAAATATTTACTAACACTTTTCAGTAGAACTTAAGTTTTTAAAATATAAATTTTTGTTCCGAGTCTTATTTTGAAATTCCGCGTTCATATTTGGAATTTCTGAGAGATTTCATGAAAAGACCGTTTTTAGTCATTTTTGACTTTCTTGACTTTTTAAGTCGTCTTTGACTTTTCCTTGACTTTTAAAAGTCGTCATTTACTTTTTCTTGACTTTTAAGTCGTTATAAACTTTTCTTGACTTTTAAGTCATTTTTGAATTTTCTCGACTTTTAAGTCGACTTTGACTTCCGTTGACTTTTCCCGACTCGCCTTGCAAGTTTGAAGACCGAAATTTTATTTAAAAAAATAATATTTTTAATTTATTTTTATTAAGATTTATTATGATTTATCATAATTTAATATAATTATTTTGAATTTATTCGGAATTTAAAGAATAACTTATACGGTTTTTAACCGATCATCATTTAACTATTCCCGACGCATCGTAAATCGCGCAACAAAATCGAAACTCGACTTTGGCATGAGTCACACGCCTATGTCATCGTTTTCCACTCACAACTAGATATTTTATTTGTTTTGATTAAACTAATAATAATATCTAGATATTTATTTACTTTATCGATCAGTTAATGGAAATTACGCAAAACGCTCGAAATCTGACCCGACAATCACAAGACTACACGGCTCCCTTACCCACTCTAAGCCTTGATATTTTCATTATTTTTCATTACAATATCATAATATCTTGATATTTAGTTTAATTAACTTTATCGTTAATTATATTTAATCGTTTACCGTAAAATAATTATTAAACGCGAGTCAATTACGTAACAACAATTTCAAAACTCGACATTCTTATTTGCCTATAAACACACGGCTCAACCCACTCTTCCTTACTCACAAACAACTTTTCATTTTACAATAAATCAAATAAAGATCAAAATATCGCTTTCTTTAATCGTTCTTCGTGTTCTTCGTCGTTCATCATTTGTTCTTCATCGTTCTTGAGCAAAACCTTCATAAAATCTTCATTTCTTAATTAAATCCTTCCTAAATTATATTTCTAGACTCTCCTCTTCGCTCCTCATCTTCACGTATGGTTTAATTTCAATTCCGTCAAGATCGTTTTCAACACTTTAATTATGGAAATTCATATTTTTAGTTCTAATAATGTTTTTCTTGTCTTTTCTTATAGGGGAAGATTTTGAAGACGAGTTTGGAGACTCGTATATTTTGGGTGAAGATTAGTAGGAGGGTTTCTTATTATATACTTCTTATTATTATTTTGGTGCTAAGTGGTTTGCTAGCTAAGGTAACAATTCCGTTTTACTCGACGAATTAATGTCACATAGCCTTTAGTTTTTGGTTCATGTTATGGTTAATTATGATTTTAGTTAGTAACATAGCCTTTAGCTTTTGTTTATTTAGTTTTTGGTTCATCTTTGTTTTGGTTCATGTGTTTATGATTTATGGATTTTTTAGTTAGTAACATGTTAAGTTAGTGTTCTTGTTATATTTTTATGATTTCTTCATGATGATGAATTTTGATGATTTTTATTAAGTTATGATTTTTATGTTGTTTAGGAAATTTTTCATATGTTAGTGTTCTTGATGAATTTTGATGATTTTGATTAAGTTATGATTTTTATGTTGTCTAGGAAATTTCTCATATGTTAGTGTTCTTGATGAATTTGGATGATTTTTCATAATAATGATTTTTGTATGATGGATGGTTAAATTGGTTGTTAAAATGGGTGTTGATTAATTAAAACATGTTAGAAACAATTTGGTGTTGTTGTAGTGGTGGTGGCCGAAGTGGAGGCTGAGAACCGGACCAAACCAGACCGGTCCAGGCCGGTTCAGAACGGTCTGGGTTGGTCCATGGTGGGTCCGGGTTTTGGTCTTTGGGTTGTGTCGATGTTTGATTGTTTAATTGTTGTTTTGACGGGTTTTAATTATGTTAAAGCATGCGGGAAATAATTAGAAACGGTTTTTAGTAAAACCGTTAAAAAGGCCAAAACAGCCCATTGAGCCCCAAATCAGGCCGTGAGGCCCAAATCAGGCCCATGTGGGTCCGGCCCAACTAAGCCCGTGGGTCCCACTTTGGGACTTGTGACGGTTTTTGAGTTATCGTCATTTTTATCGTGTTTTGTAATATTTAGCAAGTGGGAAATATTAATAAGTAAAATATTTAATTAAAAAGGTTTTTATAAAATTATTATTTCTCACATGTTAGAAATTATAATACGAGACCGTAGTTTAATTGGATATCCTTTAAGTCAAGCGGGTTTTTGGTAAGAATCAATAAATTCACATGTTAGAAATAGAATGAAATAACATGAAATGAATATGATGTTCTTATGTTCAAGCCTCGATGGCTAAGACTCCGTTTCTAGCCGGTTTGGCCAAACGGGTTTGGTCAAACTAAGATCTAGTCAGCCCCGTTTTGACTGATGACCCGTCGCGGGACTCGGGTCGGGGATTTGTCTTCAGGTAAGGTTTTATTTAATGAATGAATGAATGAGCCTTAGTAGATATGAGGCGATATGATACTTGAATATGATTTATATGCAATTAGTCACATGATAGGAAGTTTTTCCCGTGACTGTTTAATTATATGGTGGGTGTCGTGTTGACTAAGTACCCATAGAGAATTATGAGTATATGGCGTCTTGACCATTCTAATTCTAAATGAGTATCTTGGACCATGACATTGATAGGCCCGTACTATCTTTAACGAGTATATAGTTCATGGTTAATAGCTTTTGTGTCACTGACTTGGGCCTTTTGATACCAAGTCGGGGGCATGGCATCCTAAGAGTTCCGCTTTGGGAAGGGAGCCAGCTTAAGTACTAGCCATCTCTGCTTAGGGGGTCGCCTAGCAGAGTTTCTTGTGTACGGTTATGTCATGAGACGGGGAATGGAATAGCTGTTGTCGCTAGGTCTGATCAGTCTAGGACTAGGATGTTTTCCTACCTTGTGGTATAGCCTCGAGTTACAGAAGTATTCTATTGACTGCCCTAAGAACTTATGCCTGGGGTAGACGGATTGGTCTTTCATTGTTGTATGATTCTATGAGTTCTAGAAGGTGAGATGCAAGCCTGCTAGGATTGATAGAGTTTGGATTACCGATTGTTAACTGATTCACATGATTACGTGTTGATTGGGGTTTGAGTGTATCACGGCCATGTTTCTGAGAGGAACCTCTGAGCTAGCATACCAGCTTCCCTACCTCGAGTCATAGTTTATTATCGGTTTCACATGATAGCTTTCACATGCTAGGTTATTTGTTAGTTATCTGTTTCATAACATGAAACGCATATCATATATGTTTAAGTTTTGTATTTTCCATATACATTGCTTTTATGTTATTCATGTTTCATTAAACTCGACATTTTGTGGCTGGGAGGACTCGGAGTTACTCCCCACTGACTGTGGCTTCCGTGTTTATATTTAAGCGGTCGAACAGGTGGTGTTGCATATTTGGGGTACATGGACGAGCTAGCGAGCGAAGTATTTACCTTGGACGTATATTCGGTTCATAGTTGTATATTATTGTATACACTTTTATTTCCGTATTTATACGGGAGATATGTCTCCCGTCTTGTATATTTCTTTTGTAGAATATTATTTTCGTTTTGTAATGACCTTGTTATTTTATGACACCTTCGTTTTGTACTATCTTATTTCTTTTATGTATTTAAATATTTTTTTTCTTTCCGCAAATTTGAGGGTGTCACAGTTGGTATCAGAGCTATTTTGCTCCCGACGCAAGTTTGTGTACCCTTGTATAAATAACTTGACCTTAATAAAATAATAAACCGTGAGATAGAAGGGTAAGATGGGTAGATTAGGATTTATGTTGTAGTCTCTTTGTTCTTGCTAAATGATAAGTACTAATCTGTGTTTTATTTTGCAAGATGCCTCCGAGAATTGACAACACGATCTTAGCAGCTCTTACGGTTATTATTAAGAATCAACAAAATCAGCAAAATCAACAAGCAAATCCTATTCCTAATCCTATTCCCGACCGTGAGAGACACGGAAGTTGTTCATGGGTTGCTTCACAACTATCTAGGAGCCAAGCCAAAACCTACGGTGGTGAGGTAGATCCCATTCAGCTTTCGGGGTGGTTACGTGAAATGGAGAAGAATTTCTCTCTGTATGATGTCCTTGAAGAGGATAAGGTCCGTCTTGCTTCCCACTTCTTAGTGAAGGAAGCGGATCAGTGGTGGCCTCTTTCTGGTCCTACTGCCAAGCTGGAACCTAATTTTGGTTGGACCCGTTTCCGTGAACTTTTGGAAGCGAGGTTCTACCCGGATGAGCTGAGGCAGCAAAAGCTGAAGGAGTTTATGGATTTTAAACAGGGGGTTCTTTCGGTTCAAGAGTTCACAACCAAGTTTAATGAGTTGGCTCATTATGCCACTAGACTTATTTCGAGGGAGGAAGACAAGGCTTTCTTTTACTTGGGAAAGCTTTCTCCCCAGGTGAAGGGAAAGATTAGTAGGGGTTCTACTTCTTTCGTCTCTATTTACAATGATGCCCTATGGGCAGAGAGTTCTATTCGGGAGATTGCCGAAGAGGCCCGTACTTCGTTTGTAGCTCCTAATGCCTTTGGCAAGAGACCTCTATATCCTACTTCCCGACCTTCCTTTTCTCCTTCTTTTTCAAACAAGAGGAGGAACTTTCAGAGTGGACAGGCAAATCCGACAAACCGTCCATTTGTCCCGAGCAACAACAACGATCCTAAGGGTCGTACCTGTTTTGCGTGCAAGATGCCGATGCATCCAGGTGTTGGCTGTTTCAACAAGCCAATTGTATGCTTTACTTGTTTGAAGCCGGGACACAAGTCATTTGTATGTCCTGATAGGAAGATGATAGCTTCTACACCAGCTACATCTGGGAGACCGAAGGGTCGAATTTTCGTCAGGAGCCGCGCTGAGGCCGATGCTCAACCAGACCTGGTGACTGGTACGTTTCAATTTATGAAATCCGTGTTTAATTTTATTAGATACAGGAGCTTCTTGGTCTCTTCCTCAGCCTCGTTTTCCTTTTTCGTCTTCGCCTTTTTCATCTTATCTTAATCTTTAATAATGCTTCCTAATGTTCTTTGTATCATGTTCTTTCATCCCTACGCTCTGGAGAGGTAGTCCTTTTAGCTATCGTAAGGGTTTGTGGTATATTATGCTTAGTCGGAAGAACTTTGAATCTTGTGGAATATTCATGTTTGTTAAAAGGAACTTGTGAATTGAGGAAAATGGTATAGATCTAATTTCAACCTATGGTGGTGAGAGTTAGTACCTTGAGGAGGAAGTTTCGAATATGGTACCTAACTATCATATTAAGCTAGTTTCATGTGTAGAGGATTATAAAGATTTGAGGATAAACTTAGGAGGAAATTATCCTAGTGGTTTTAGATTATGAAAGCTTGAAGTTGCAATATCCTTTTTGGAGGATCGAAATAAGCTTATTAGTAGTTGTAGTTGTGGTTAGGAAGTTGAGTGATTTTTAATGTTACTTGGGAATTTGTTGTAGTTGAATGTTGGAACCTAATTGGAATAAATACTTTGTGGAATTAGGATTTGATGACACAACATGAGG
Organism: Heliosperma pusillum; assembly: GCA_022085475.1. NCBI lineage: Eukaryota > Viridiplantae > Streptophyta > Magnoliopsida > Caryophyllales > Caryophyllaceae > Heliosperma > Heliosperma pusillum. The sequence continues at coordinate 48,815 of JAIUZE010074097.1, forward strand.
AATATCGACATAGGCGAAAACCGATGTATTAAGAGTTTGGAAGAGATAAATAAATTGATTACGGTCGCATTGGACTTTGTTTGGCAAAAGTTAAGTGGATCGAGATCTGTGTGATTAATCTCTTTGAGGTTTCGAGATTCAACTTTTGAGGATGAGAGGGTTCATTGTAAATAAGTTGGGGTAATGAATTTTTGGAATAAATTGGATTAAAGGATTTCATAGTAAGTCCTTTACTTTGTGGTTGTTAGCGGTCTTGTTTCCTTAATTATAAATATTTTGATGGTGATTTCCAATAATAGTTTCGATGGACTTTAGAAGATTCTAAGTGAATTTGAATAATTGGGAGTTGTTACTCGATGGGTCATGCTTAGGAAATATTTGGTAGGAATCCGATGATGGAAAATGTTGAGGATTGATTGCACTCTCTTGAGGACTAGAGTCGGTTGCAGTTAGTGTTGTCGAGTTGCGATCGACATTTGACTTGTCATAGATGAAGATAGTTTTGTGATTTATTTCTTCTTTCCTTCTTTCTTTCTTCTTTCTATTCGATTTATTCTTTCGAATATTCCGTTCCTTCTATCGAATATCAGTTCTTATAGGAAGATCATTAGAAGCTTTAGTTAGAAATTTTAGGCATAGATAGTAGAGTTATTACCTTTACTATGAAATTTTTGAACTGAAAGCTTTTTGAAATATTTTAATGATTTCAAGTAGTTTTACCGTCAAGGGGTGTTGAGACTTGTTATTGGAGACGTTCGATAACTAGTTTTCTCATTTATTGATGCGAAAAGGTATCTTTTAAAGTCTTTGATTCGGACGACGAGGTTCTTGACCGCGGACGAGAACTTTCCGTTCCATTGATAAGACTCAGTATTTTTATTACAAGTATATTTTTAACAGTTTTGAATAGACCTACATATATGTTACGTTCCTTCTTCTAAGTTTCGAGGACGAAACTTTTTAAAAGGAGGGGTGATTGTAACAACCCGAAAAGTACCCAATTTTTCTAGTAAAAATATTTACTAACACTTTTCAGCAGACTTAAGTTTTTAAAATAGAATTTATTGTTTCGAGTCGTATTTTGAAATTCCGAGTTCGTATTTGGAATTTCTGAGAGATTTCATGAACATCCCGTTTTTAGTCATCTTTGACTTTTCTTGACTTTTAAGTCGTCTTTGACTTTTCTTGACTTTTTAAAGTCGTCATTGACTTTTCTTGACTTTTAAGTCGTCATAAACTTTTCTTGACTTTTAATTCATCTTTGACTTTTCTTGATTTTTAAGTCAACTTTGACTTTCGTTGACTTTTTCCGACTCGCCTTGTAATTTTGAAGACCGAAATTTTATTTAAAAAAAAATAATATTTTTAATTTATTTTTATTTAGATTTATTAGAATTTATGATAATTTAATAAAATTATTTTGAATTTATTCGGAATTTAGAATAAGGTTTTACGGTTTAAACCCGGGAATCATTTAACTATTCCCGACTCATCGTAAATCCCGAAACAAACCCGAAACTCGACTTTGGCATGAGTCACACGCCCATGTCATCGTTTTCCACTCACTTGAGATATTTTAATTGTTTTGATTAAAATAATACAAATATCTTAGATATTTGTTACTTTATCGATCCGTCAACGGAAATTTCGCAAATCGTTTACAAAACTGACCCGACAATCACAAAACCACACGGCACTCTCACCCTCTCTTAAGCCTTGATATTTTCATTTATTTTGATTAATATAACATAATATCTTGATATTTAATTTAATTAACTTAATATCTAATTAATTACCGTCATATAATTATTAAACCCGAGTCAATTCCGTAACAACAATTTCAAAACCCGACTCATTAATCCTTCTATATGTACCGGCCCAACCACCCATCATTACTCACCAACCACCTTTTCATTTTACAACAAATCAAATTAAGATCAAATTAATCGTTCTTCAACGTTCTTCATTCGTTCTTGAGC
>JAIUZE010074098.1:0-18034 GCA_022085475.1 Heliosperma pusillum
GTATATTATTATACACTATTTTATTTCCGTATTTATACGGGAGATATGTCTCCCGTCTTGTATAATTCTTATGTATAATATTAAATTTCTTTTGTAATGAACCCTTTTATTTATGACACCCTTCGTTATGTATTTAAATTATTTTTTTCTTTCCGCAAATTTGAGGGTGTCACAGTTGGTATCAGAGCTATTTTGCTCCCGACGCACGTTTGTGTACCCTTGCATAAAGAACTTGACCATAATAAAATAATAAACCGTGAGATAGAAGGGTAAGATGGGTAGATTAGGATTTATGTTGTAGTCTCTGTGTGCTTGCTAAATGATAAGTACTAATCTGTGTTTTATTTTGCAAGATGCCTCCGAGAATTGACAACACGATCCTAGCAGCTCTTACCGTTATTATCCAAAACCAGCAAAATCAGCAAAACCAACAAGCCAATCCTATTCCTAATCCTATTCCAGACCGTGAGAGACACGGAAGTTGTTCATGGGTTGCTTCTCAACTATCTAGGAGCCAAGCCAAAACCTACGGTGGTGAGGTAGATCCCGTTCAGCTTTCGGGGTGGTTACGTGAAATGGAGAAGAGCTTTTCTCTTTATGATGTCCTTGAAGAGGATAAGGTCCGTCTTGCTTCCCACTTTTTAGTGAAGGAAGCAGATCAGTGGTGGACTCTTTCTGGTCCTACTGCCAAGTTGGAGCCTAATTTTGGGTGGACTCGTTTCCGTGAACTATTGGAGACGAGGTTTTATCCGGATGAGTTGAGACAGCAAAAGCTGAAGGAGTTTATGGACTTTAAGCAAGGAGTTCTTTCTGTTCAGGAGTTCACTACTCAGTTCAACGAGTTGGCTCATTATGCCACTCGACTTATTTCGAAGGAGGAAGACAAAGCTTTCTTTTACTTAGGAAAGCTATCTCCTCAGGTGAAGGGGAAGATAAGTAGGGGTTCTACTTCTTTTGTCTCGATTTACAATGATGCTTTATGGGCGGCGAGTTCTATTCGGGAGATTGCCGAGGAGGCCCGTACTTCGTTTGTAGCTCCTAATGCCTTTGGCAAGAGACCTCTATATCCTACTTCCCGACCTTCCTTTTCTCCTTCTTTTCCAAACACGAGGAGGAACTTTCAGAGTGGACAGGCAAATCCGACAAACCGTCCATTTGTCCCGAGCAACAACAACGATCCTAAGGGTCGTACCTGTTTTGCGTGCAAGATGCCTATGCATCCAGGTGTTGGCTGCTTCAACAAGCCAATTGTATGCTTTACTTGTCTGAAACCGGGACACAAGTCATTTTTATGTCCTGATAGGAAGATGATAGCTTCTACACCAGCTACATCTGGGAGACCGAAGGGTCGAATTTTCGTCATGAGCCGTGCTGAGGCCGATGCTCAACCAGACCTGGTGACTGGTACGTTTCAATTTATGAAATCCGTGTTTAATTTTTTTGATACGGGAGCTTCTTTGTTTCTTCCTCAGCCTCGTTTTACTTTTTCGCCTTCGCCTCTTTCATCTTATCTTAATCTGTAATAATGCTTCCTAATGTTCCTTGTATCATGTTCTTTTATCCCTACTCTCGGGAGAGGTAGTTCTTTTAGTTATCGTAAGGGTTAGTAGAGGTGTTTTGAAGGAGTTTCGAATATGATACCTAACCGTCCTATGGAGCTAGTTTCGTGTTTAAATGATTATGGAAAATGGAGAATAAGTTTAGGAAGAAACTATCCTAGTGGTTTAAAAATATAAAAGCTTGAAGTTGCAATATCTTTTGAGGATCGAAATAAGCTTAATAATGGTTGTAGTTGTGGTTAGAAAGTTGAGTGATTTTTAATGTTATTTGAGAATTTGTTGTCGTTAAATGTTGGACCCTAACGGGAATGAATACTTTGTGGAATTAGGATTTGATGACACAACTTGAGGAATATCGACATAAGCGAAAACCGATATATTAAGTGTTTGGAAGGGATAAATAAATTAATTACGGTCACATTGCCCTATGTTTGGCAAACGTGAAGGGATAAATAAACTAATCTCTTTGAGGTTTTGAGATTCAACTTTGGAGGATGAGAGGATTCATTGTAAATAAGTTGAGGTAATGAATTTTTGGAATAAATTGGATTAAAGGATTTCATAGTAAGTCCTTTACTTTGTGGTTGTTAGCGGTTTTGTTTCCTTAATTATAAATATTTTTGATGGTGATTTCCAATAATAGTTTCGATGGACCTTAGAAGATTTTTATTGAATTGGAATAATTGGGAGTTGCTACTCGATGTGGCATGCTTATGAAATATTTTGGTAGGAATCCGATGATTGAAATGTTGAGGATATATTGAACTCCCTTGAGGACTAGTTTGCTTGTACAGTTAGTATTGTCGAGTTACTATCGACATTAGAATTTTCATAGAGGGAAGATAGTATTGGGGTTCACCCTTCGTTCTTCTTTATTCTTTCCTTCTTTCTTTCTTCTTTCGATTCGATTTATTCTTTCGAATATTCAGTTCCTTCTATCGAGTATCATTACTCTTAGATATATTACTATAAGCTTTAGTTAGAAATTTTAGGAATAGATAATAGAGTTATTATCCTTACTATGAAGTTTTTGAATTAAAAGCTTTTAGAATTGTTTTATGATTTCAAGTAGTTTTACCGTCAAGGAGTGTTGAGACTCGTTATTGGAGACGTTCGATAACTAGTTTCTCATTTATTGATGCGAAAATGTATCTTTTAAAGTCTTTGATTTGGGACGTTGGTGTTCGTAACAGCTGACGAGAACCTTCCGCCCCAGTGATAAGACCCTGTAATTTTATTACGAATATATTTTTAACAGTTTTGAAATAGACCTACATATATGTTACTTTCCTTCTTCTAAGTTTCGAGGACGAAACGTTTTAAAAGGAGGGGTGATTGTAACAACCCGAAAAGTACCCAATTTTTCTAGTAAAAAATATTTACTAACACTTTTCAGTAGAACTTAAGTTTTTAAAATAGAAATTTTTGTTCCGAGTCTTATTTTGAAATTCCGCGTTCGTATTTGGAATTTCTGAGAGATTTCATGAAAAGACCGTTTTTAGTCATCTTTGACTTTTCTTGACTTTTTCAGTCGTCTTTGACTTTCCTTGACTTTTTAAAGTCGTCATCGACTTTTCTTGACTTTTAAGTCGTCCTAAACTTTTCTTGACTTTTAAGTCATCTTCGACTTTTCTCGACTTTTCAGTCAACTTTGACTTCCGTTGACTTTTCCCGACTCGCCTCATAAGTTTGAAGACCGAAATTTTATTTAAAAAAATAATATTTTTGATTTATTTTTATTTAGATTTATTAAGATTTATCATAATTTAATATAATTATTTTGAATTTATTCGGAAATTAAAGAATAACGTTTACGGTTTTAACCGAACGTCATTTAACTATTCCCGAGTCATCGTAAAGCGGAAACAAAATCAAAAACTCGACTTTGGCATGAGTCACACGCCCATGTCATCGTTTTCCACTCACAATTAGATATTTTAATTATTTTGATTAAACTAATCAAAATATCTAGATATTTATTAACTTTATCGATCAGTTAACGAAAATTACGCAAAACGCTCGAAATCAGACCCGTCTAGCACAAAACCACACGGCACTCTTGCTCTCTAATAGACCTTGATATTTTCATTTCTTTGGATTATAATATCATAATATCTAGATATTTGATGTAATTAACTTTATCGTTAATTATATTTAATCGATTACCGTAAAATAATTATTAATCGCAAGTCAATTACGTAACAACAATTTCAAAACCCGACGTCCCTATTTGCCTATAATTACACGGCACACACCACCCTTCACTACTCACTAACAACTTTTCATTTTTCAACAAATCAAATAAAGATCAAAATATCACTTTCTTTAATCGTTCTTCAATTGTTCTTCGTGTTCTTCAATTGTTCTTCATCGTTCTTGAGCAAAACCTTCATAAAATCTTCATTTCTTAATTAAATCCATCCTAAATTATAATTCTAGGATCTCCTCTTCGCTCCTCATCTTCACGTACGGTTTTATTTCAATTCCGATAAAATCGTTTTCAACACTTTAATTATGGAAAATCATATTTTTGTTCTAATAATGTTTTCCTTTTTATTTCTTATAGGGGAAGATTTTGAAGACGAGTTTGGAGACTCGTATATTTTGGGTGAAGATTAGTAGGAGGGATTCTTGGTTTATACTTCTTATTTTGATGCTAATTGTCTTGCTTAGCTAAGGTAACGATTCCGAGTTACTCGACGGATATATGTTACATAGCTTTTGTTAGCTTTTAGTTTTGGTTCATGTTATGGTTATTTATGATTTTAGTTAGTAACATAGCCTTTAGTTTTGTTTCTTTTGATTTTGGTTCATCTTTGTTTTTGGTTCATGTTTTTATGATTGGTGGATTTTTAGTAGTAATATGATAAGGAGTGGTTTTTATCATGTTGTATGAATTTTGATGATTTTTATTAAGTTATGATTTTTATGTTGGCTAGAAAATTGTAATGTGTTTGGTGTTCTTGATAAATTTTGATGATTTTTAATAAGTTATGATTTTTATGTTGTCTAGGAAATTTTTAATATGTTTAGTGTTCTTGATGAATTTTGATGATTATTCATAATAATGATTTTTGTATGATGATGGTTAGATTGGTTGTTAAAATAGTTGGTTGATGATTAAAGCATGTTGGAAATAATTTGGTAGATGTTGTTGTTGGGAACCGTGTAGGGGGGCACTAAACCGGACCAAACCAGACCGGTCCAGGCCGGTTCAGACCCGGTCTGGGTTGGTTCATGGTGGGTCCGGGTTTTGGTCTTTGGGTTGTGTCGATGTTTGATTGTTTAATTGTTGTTTTGACGGGTTTTAAATATGTTAAAGCATGCGGGAATTTTTAAGAAACGGTTTTAGAAATTTAAATGAAAACAGCCATTTTAGCCCAAAACAGGCCGTGGGCCCATTCAGGCCCATGTGGGGTCCGGCCCAACTCAGCCCGTGGGTCCCACTTTGGGACTTGTGACGGTTTTTGAGTTATCGTCATTTTTATCGCGTTTTGTAATAAGTAGCAAGCGAGAAATATTAATAAGTAAAATATTTAATTAAAAAGGTTTTTTTTCATTAAATTATTATTTCTCACATGTTAGAAATTATAAGACGAGATCGTAGTTTAATTGGATATCATTTAAGTCAAGCGGGGGTTTACGTAAGATTTAATAATTCACATGTTAGAAGCTTTATTAAAATAACATGTAATGAATATGTTGATTTTATGTCTATGGATAAAGACTCCGGTTTCTAGCCCCGAGTTTGATCAAGAGGTTAACGCATAAAACTAAGATCTAGTCAGCCCCGATTTGACTGATTGACGCGGGGACGCGGGTCGGAGGATTTGTCTTCAAGTAAGTTTTATGTAATATGGAAATTAAGCCTTAGTAGATATGAGGCGATTATGATATTTGATTATGATTTATAGCACGTAGTCACATGATAGGATGTTTTTCCCGTGATGTTTATTAGATGGGGGTGTCGTGTGACTAAGTACCCATAGAGAATTAGGAGTATATGGCGTCTTGACCATTCTAATTCTAAATGAGTTTCTTGGACCATGACATGGATAGGCCTTACTATCTTTAACGAGTATATGTTCATGGCTTGATAGCTTTTGTGTCACTGGCTTGGGCCTTTTGATACCAAGCCGGGGGCATGGCTGCCTAATTGCTTCCACTTTGGGAATGGAGCCAGCTTAAGTACTAGCCATCTCTGCTTAGGGGGTCGCCTAGTAGAGTTTCTCATGTACTGTTTAGTAATGAGACAGGGCATGGGTTAGCTGTTGTCGCTAGGTCTGATCAGTCTAGGACTAGGATGTTTTCCTACCTTGTGGTATAGCCTCGAGTTACAGAAGTCGTCTATTGACTGTCCTGAGAACTTATGCCTGTTTGTAGACGTATTTGTCTTTCATGTTTGTATGATTCTATGAGTTTTAGAAGGTGAGATGCAAGCCGGCTAAGATTGATAGAGTTTGGATTCCCGATTGTTAACTGATTCACATGATGACGTGTTGATTAGGGTTTGAGTGTATCAGGGCCATGTTACATGGTAACCGCTGAGCCAGCATACCAGCTTCCCTACCTCTTGTTATATTTTATTATCGGTTTCACATGATAGCTTTCATATGATAGGTTATATTTTAGTTAATTGTTTCATAACATGAAAAGCATATCATATATGTTTAAGTTTTGTATTTTCCATATACACTGCTTTTATGTTATTCATGTTTCATTAAACTCGACATTTCGTGGCTGGGAGAACTCGGAGTTACTCCCCACTGACTGTGGCTTCCGTTTTTATATTTAATGCGGTCGAACAGGTGGTGAATGCATATTTGGGGTACATTGACGAGCTAGCGAGCGAAGTATTTACCTTGGACCTATATTCGGTTCTTAGATTGTATATTATTATACACTCTTTTATTTCCGTATTTATACGGGAGATATGTCTCCCGTCTTGTATAATTCTTATGTATAATATTAAATTTCTTTTGTAATGAACCCTTTTATTTATGACACCCTTCGTTATGTATTTAAATTATTATTTTCTTTCCGCAAATTTGAGGGTGTCACAATTTAGAGATATTATCTCTTGTTCTACTCTTTATCCTAATGTCCCATTATCTATTGCGGGTTCTATCTTCCCCGCTAATCTCCTTAAGTTTCCTCTAGGAGAGTTCGATATAATTCTAGGTATTGATTGGTTAGCATTGTTCCATGCTAGGTTCGAGTGTCGTGATCAAAAGATATATTTAAAGTGTCCTTTAGGAGTTAGAATAACCTATAAGGGATCTCATCCCCGAAAAGGTGTGTCTTTGATTTCCGCTATGAAATTGGTAAGTATGGTTAGAAAAGGTCACCAAGCATACTTGTGTATTGTGACTTCTTCAACTACCTCTTTGCCAAATATTGAAGATGTGCCTATCGTTCGTGAATTCGTTGATTTATTCCATGTTTCTCAATTGAGAAAGTATGTTAGTGATCCAAGCCATGTCTTTCAAAAGGAAATGCCCGAGCTTGAACCGAATTTGTCCTTTGAAGAGAAGCCGATCCGCACCCTAGACCGCAAGGATAAGAAGTTGAGAAGTAAGGTGGTTCCTTTAGTGAAAATTTTGTGGAGATGTGCTAATGTCGAAGAAGAGACTTAGGAAACAGAAGCTTCTATACGTGTTAAATATCCGAGTCTATTCGATTAAGGTATCTTTCTTTCGCTCAAGTTTCGAGGGCGAAACTTTTTAAAAGGTGGGGTGATTGTAACACCCGCAAATGTACCCTATTTTTATAAGTAAAATATTTTACGGATACATTTCAGCGAAATTTAGTTTTAGTTTTGAATTAAATTTCCCGTGTCGAATTTAGAATTTCCGAGTTCGTATTTGGATTTTACGCGAGATTTCAAGTGAATCCCGTCTTAAGACGTCTTTGCCTTTTCTTGACTTTTTCCTCTCACTCTCTTCATATACTCCCCTTTAACCTAATTTTCCCTCACAACTCAACTCTTTCTTCCTCACTAAGAAAACCCAAAGAAACATAGCTTCCATTTTTTATCCGTCTTATAATCGTCATAACTCTCTCATTTCTCGCTCAAATTCACGTAAGTTCGTCTTATTCTTTCCCTCTCATCTTCCTCTATCCGTATTGGTAAAAAAATTACCGTCTTTCTCGCTTTTCAAATTATCCGTCTTTCTCTAGGTGAATTATATTCATCTTTTATTAACTATTTGTAGGTGGTGACCTCCAAGATCCCGACAAAGACTACTTCATGATTGAAGAGGACCTTGACGCGGAGTAAAGACGCAAAAAGGTAACGGTGAAGGGTTACTCGATATCATTTACATGTTTTACGTGTTTTCTATGTTAGGAATCGTATTTAGAATATGATTAGTAAGCTTAGAAATTGTATTGATAATGATACTTGTTGTTTCTTGAGAATTGATATGAGTATGAATGATTTATGATAATAGTTGATGATGGTTAAATGTTGATCCTTGATGAAATATGTTATTTTCGTGTGATGTTGACCCCAGCCGGCCGACCGACAGCCGGTCAGCTGACCGGCTGGGGCAGTGGCTGTATAATATTGCATGTTACGTAAATTTTGAAGTATGAAATTGATCTCAGCCGGCCGACCGGCTGCCGGTCAGCCGACCGGCTGAGACACCCCTACTTTTCCTTTGTTTTTCTCATGTACCCTTGGTCCCCAGCCGGGTAGCCGGCAGCCGGTCCCCAGCCGGGTAGCCGGCAGCCGGTCCCCTTGACCGGCTGGGACACACTGTATTTTCATGTTGGTTTTCGTATGATGATTGGTACCAGCAGGGTGGCCGGCAGCCGGTCCACTTGACAGGCTGGCACCTGCTGGAAGTTCTTTGAAATTCTTATTTACGTTTCCGTTTATGATATTTCCGATGATTCATTTATCGTATAAATTTACGGAATGACTTTAAATATTAATGTTTCGAATATATGATATTTCATTCGCTTGTATCGCATGTTTTGTGACGGTTTTTGGTATGTCTCACTTTGAGTCGGTTTTTACAAATGTTACGGTTGGAGCACTATTTTGTTATGTGCTTTGTACTCTCATCCCCTTGGCTACCTCCACGTTCGTAAGGCTGGAATGTCGGAACGAGGATGTATCCTTACTGCTTAATTGCATGTGTTAATGGGCATACGACGACGTTGTTGGGAGGCGAACGCTTTGCGTTGATCGAGTCGGCCGTCAAATGTTGTGTACTTGCGAGGTGGTGTTATTTGCATGTAGCGTACCGCTTGTTATGAGGCTCGTGCTCTTTTCTGCCTCTTTCGTGAACGTCGACCGAATTTGGGGTACTCGGCGTCTATGATTGACCGAGTATTGGATGCGAAATGTTTATCGCATGTCGAATCGGAAAACGTTATTCCGAGAGTCTGGCCAGGTTTAGACTAGGACTGTATTATTATCGTCGTCCTACTTGAGGAAATTAGCCCACATATACGAAATGTGATCGTGTATGCGTTCAGGGAAATGCTTATCTCGTGGATGCCTTTTAATCATACTTGCCATGTACACGGTGCTAGTGCGTTTCATTTACCGTGAGAGAGGTCGTCAATGTATTGGTATGTTTGGATGAATGATTATATGATTGATCATTGGATGACTTGGCATGGTTTGTATGTCGAGTCTCAATCTTATCAAACTTATACCGCTAACGGTGAGATGCAAGCCATAGTGAGCGTATTCGGTTCCCTAAGAGTGTCTTCCCCGAGTCTTTGTATAATATGATGGATACGGACTTGTATTCCATATGCTCTTATCATTATATATTGAATTGCCTATCTATCCTTATCGTATTTCACACGTATATCTATATATGCATGCTTCTACTTTTGTATTTCCTTTTATGTACGTTTAATGTGATATGGCTGGGAGAACCCGGAGTTACTCCCCACTGATTGTGGCGTTCATGTTTTTCATGGATGAATAGGTTGCTTGCATGGATGGCATTTTCCTTGGTATTTTGGGTTCGGGTGTGAGCTAGCGGGCGTTGTCCCTGGATGAAACACCTCTAGACGTTATTTAGCTTGTTTCTAATCACATTTACTTTGATAACATTTGGAGAGACTACGTCTCTTGTTGTAGTATATTTCGTACTTTGGTTTGTAATATTTGACATTCCTCGTATACTTCTTCTTGCATGTATAAAAGTTTTAAAAACATCGTATTTTCCGCTATTTAATTCACATGCTTGTTATGTTTTATTTCCGCATTCACGAGGGTTGTCACAGCTAATGTGACTATTTATATTTGAGGCTTCTAGTGTAGTAATGATCGAATTAAAGATGTTAGGGCGTATTAAAGAATCCTTATTATAGTCGATAATGGATTGTGGATTTCCCTTGTCGTGAGACCTTGGGGAGGCTAGCTGGATCTTAGATAATTATGTTTGTTGCTTTGATCGAGATTGTTGTAACATAATGTTTATAGAGTTTAGCGATTTATAATGGTTAAGGTGTAATTGAGGTAAGTTACATCCTCTTGAGGACTGGTTTATTAGTAGAGTTAGTGATGTCGAATTCTTGTAGATCTTCCTGCCGACTTTATCGTGATCTTCTTATCCCTAAGAGTTTGATTTGCTTCGTTTTCGCGTGTTTTGTATATATTTTGTTACCCTGATTTGTGTGTGAGATGCTAGAGTCGCTCTATGTACATGTAATGTCGTGTTATTTTGAGTTTATCCTTAAGAAAACCTCCAAGTTTTTATATTATATTTCCAATTTAACCTTTCAAAGAGGTTTGAAAATGAATTTTGTACCTTCTTTTTGCGAAAATGGATTTCCTTTACTTTCATTTTTGGATTTTGCGTTTGGGAGGATGTTTGGACTTGTTATTGGAGACACCTGGTGACGAAGTCCTGCGCTTACTAACGCTTGTTTTGATTTTCGATTTCACTAATTTGACTTTGATTTGTTTTGGATAACTAAAGTTCTTGTTCGCGACGGGGACTCTATCAATCCATGGATAAAGTTTCGTACTTATGAAAACTCTTCTTAAACCATCTTCGAGGAGAACCACGTTTTATAAATGCCTTAACTTGTAAAAGTTTTCGTGTTAATTACGAAAACCGATTTTGTCCTTATGAGTTTTGTTTTATATCCTCAAGTTTTGAGGATGAAACTTTTTAAAAGGTGGGGTGATTATAACACCCGCGATTTTAATAGTTATAATTTAATAATATTATATTATCATTAATTTGTCTAATTTTGGCTTTAGCTTAGAATTTAGTTAGTCGGGTAAATTCCGTGTCTAATCTATCGAATCTGAGCCCGTATCTGGATTCTACTCGGAATTTCATGTGACTTAGGCCTTGTATTGGATATTGGGCATTTTCTACCTTCCACTCACTCCTCTTAGCCCATATTCTATTCTTTTTCCACTCTAATTTTTCAGCAAACATATCACTTCTTCATACTCACCAAACCAAAACCCTAACCTCCATATTCTCACCATTGTTGAACAACACAAACCTTCACATATCTCAGTCCTCACTCAAACCTCTTAGTTTTTAGCTTGTTCTTTCTCTTTTCTTTCCCTCTTTATTTTAAGGTAAGAAAAATCCAATCTTTCTCACTTTCATTTTCTCATCTTTTTCCAAGATGAAATTCTTCATCTTTTATGTCAAATTTTATAAGAAGAGACTTAGAAGATCCGGAGAGAGACTACTTTCTAGTAGAAGAAGAGCTTGAAGAAAATTGAAGACGCAAAAAGGTAACGGTGAAGGGTTACTCGATATATTTATGTGTTTTAGGTGTTAATTGTAGCATTTACTTGTGAAAGATGAATTCTTGTGTAGATAATAGTATAGATCTATGACTACAATATATTTAATTGTTGAATTGCATCTTGTATGTCCCAATTTGATGGAAAATTGGTTGTGTTGATGATGAATTACCTTCTTGTTGCTTAAACTTGTATTTAAGTCTTGAATGATAACTTAATTATGTTTTTAATGTCATATGCAATGTTATGATGCTCATATGTTATGCTAAGTGGCGATTTATGATGGTTTATGTTGGTACTTATGTAACACCCGGAAATGTACCCTATTTTTTTAGTAGAAATATTTTACGAAATCTTTTCAGTAATTTTAAGTTTTAATTAAGAATTTTAAGTTTCGAGTCGAATTTAGAGTTTCCGAGTTCGTATTTGGAATTTCCGAGAAATTCCATGTGAATCCCGTCTTAAGGCGAGTTTGACTTTTGGTTGCCTTTTTCCTTACTTATACTCATACTCCTTAACCTATTTTCCTACACAAACACAATTCACATTTCTTCCTTCATAAGAAAGATCAAAACCCTTGCCTCCATCCATTTTTCAATCTTCGAACCTCCGTATCTACTTCGTTACTTGATAGAATTCGCGTAAGTTCGTCTTATTCTTCTTCCCTAACCTTCCTCTATCCGTATTGATATTAAAATCATCGTCTTTCTCGCTTTTCAAACTTTCCGTCTTTCTCAAGATGAAATTTATTCATCTTTTATGATCTATATGTAGGTGGTGACCTTCAAGATCCCGATAAAGACTACTTTCTAATTGAAGAGGAGCTTGACGAGTAGTGAAGACGCTTAAAGGTAACGGTGAAGGGTTACTCGATATCATTTACGTGTTTTATATGTTATCTATGCTAGAATCCGTATTTAGAATATGGTTAGTGAGCTTGGTAAGTGTGTTGATGATGATATATGTGGTATGTTGAGAATTCATATGAGTTTTGATGATTTATGATAATATTGGATGATAAATGAAATTGGATCCTTAGTGAAAAATGGGATTTTCGTGTACTTGAGACCCCAGCCGCTCAGACCACCGGCTGGGGCACCTGCTGTATATTATTGGAATTTTACGTGATTTTGGAATATGAAGTTGGGCTCAGCCGGTCGACCGGCAGCCGGTCAGACCACCGGCTGAGACACCCCCTTCTTCCCTTGTTTTTCAAGTGACCTTTTGGTCCCAGCCGGTTGACCGGCAGCCGGTCAGCCTGACCGGCTGGGACACACTGAAGTTTTAAGTTGATTTTCATATGATAGTTGGCATGAGCCGTGGGACCGGCAGCCGGTCAGCCTGACCGGCTGGCACCTGCTGGAGTTCTTTGTGATTTTTGTTTACGGTTTTCATTTATAATAATTCTGATCGTTCGTTTATCGTATAAATTTACGTAGTGACTTATAATATTAATGTTTTGAATATATGATATTCCTTTCACTTGTATCACATGTTTTGTGACGGTTTTCATATATGCCCCACTTTGAGTCGGTTTTACATGTGTTATGTTTTGAGCACTAATGTTTTGTGCTATGAACTCTCATTACCCGGCTACACCCTTATACTCGTTAGACTGGAATGTCGGAGCGATGGGGTGTATCCTTGATGCTTGTATGCATGTTTAGTGGGGATATGACGACGTTGTTAGGAGGCGAACGCAATGCGTTGATCGACCCGACCGTCAAATGTTGTATACTTGCGAGGTGGTGTTATTGCATGTAGCGTACTAGCTTGACTTTTGACTATAGATCTCTTTCCGCCTCTTTCGTGAAGGTTGACCGAATTTGGGGTACTCGGCGTCTATGATTGACCGAGTCTAGGATGTGGAACGTCTTACCACATGTCGAATCGGGAAACGTCTTATCCCGAGTGTCTGGCCAGGTTTAGACTAGGACCGTATTATTATCGTCGTCCTACCGAGAGGATTAGAGTCTTGTGTGTACGAAACGTCTTATCGTACATGATTCCAGGAAACGTCTTATCCTTTGAACTTGTTTTGTCTAGGTCATGAGTATACGAAACGTCTTATCGTATACGGTTCCGGAAAACGTCTTATTCCGTGAGCTTCCATTGGCTTGTCTTGCTATTGTACACGATGCTAGTGCGTTTCATCTACCGTGAGAGATGGTTCCGTCATTTTTTCTTTGTGTTTGGATGGATATTACTGAATGATTATATGATTATCTTGAATGACCTTGGCATGGTTTGTTTGTCGAGTCTCATCTATCAACCTTATAAAACCGCAACGGTGATGCAAGACCTAGGTGAGTCGTATTCGGTTGCCTAAGAGTGTCTTTCCCGAGTCTTGAATAACATGATGGTTCCTCAATTTGTATTCCATATGCTCTTATCTTTATATTATTGAATTGCCTATCTATTCTTATCGTATCTCACATGTATATCTATATATGCATGATTTTACTTTTGTATTTCCTTATATGTACGTTTAATGTGATATGGCTGGGAGAACCCGGAGTTACTCCCCACTGATTGTGGCGTTCATGTTTTTCATGAATGAACAGGTTGCCTGCATGGATGGCTTTTTGCTTATGCTATTTTGGGGTTCGGGTGTGAGCTAGCGGGCGTTTGTCCCTGGAAGTTTTCACCTCTAGACGATATTAGCTAGTTTTGCTAAACACTTGTTCTTTGCTAACATTTTAAGCGACCCCGTCTCTTTGTTGTATTTCCGTATTTTGTTTGTAATATTTGACACTCCTCGTTTTATTTAACTTGCATGTATAAAAAGTTTTTAAAACTACCTATTTCCGCAATATATTTTACATGCTTGTTTGTTTTATATTTCCGCATTCGCGAGGGTTGTCACAATTGGTATCAGAGCTTTGATCGCTCCCGACGCACACACGTGAACCCTAACTTAAACTACTTGACCTTAAACTAATAAATGAGAGTTGGGTAGAAGTTAAGGACTTTACTTGGTAGTCTATTTGTTTATGCTAATTGATAGGAGTAACTTAAATTGTTTTTGTTTCTTATGAAGATGGTTAGACCACGTTTAGCTGAGAATGTTATGATGGAAGCTCTTGCCCAAGTGCTGAAAAATCAGCAAGATGCCGCTTTAGCTATTGCCAACCAAGTTCCCCCTAGAAGGGAAGATAACCATCAAGGTGGCTACGCATGGGTAGCTGGACAGATAGCAAGGAGTAAAATTGTACCTTATGTTGGAGAACCGGACCCTACGGAGTTATCCGGTTGGTTCCGTGAGATGGAGTAACAGTTCGATCTATACCAAGTCCGAGAAGAGGACAAGGTAAGGATCGCAAAGCATTTTCTGGTGAGGGAAGCCGACAACTGGTGGGCTATCACAAGTGCCACCGCAACTCTTGAAGAGGACTTTAACTGGGCTTGCTTTAAGGCTCTTGTGGAGGGTAGATTCTATCCTAAAGAGCTTAAGCAGCAAAGGCTTAAAGAGTTCATTGACTTTAAACAAGGCAGCCTATCAGCTCAAGAGTTTACTACGGAGTTTAATAAGCTCGCTCATTTTGCGCCGAGGCTTATTCGTGATGATGAGGACCGTGCATTCTACTATCGTAACAAGTTGAGTGTCGTTCTTCAAAGTAAGGTAAGGAGGAGCTCTACTTCTTTCGGGGAGTTGTATGATGATGCCCTTTGGGCGAAGAACTCAATGAAGGCCGTTAGAGATGAAGCGAAGATGAAGAATCCCTCTCCTTCCCCCTCTTTCAATCCAAGGTCAAACTTCAATGACAAAAGATCTCTCGCTCCTTCTTCTTCTAATGCCTATTCTAACAAGAGGCGTTTCCATGCTCCCTCAAACTCCAATGCAAGATCATTTGCTGCTTTTCGCCCTCAAGCTCAAGGACGAATGTGTGACGGTTGTAGGAAACCCGTTCATCCCAGAGTTGGATGCTATGATAGGCCCCTCTTTTTTTTTCTTTGCAAGAAGCCGGGTCACCGCTTTCGTGATTGCCCCGACCGTCAGACTCCCGCACCCGGTGCCAAAGCTAAGGGATCCATCTTTGTACTCAGCCGAGCCGAAGCTAATGCTCACCCGGAGATCGTGACTGGTAGGTTCACTTTCTTAGATCAATTTCGTTTTTCTTTTCCGCCTTCATCTTTTCTATCAGATCGTAGTTCTGGTATGATGCCTCCTAGCGTTCATAGTATCATGTTCGTCTTCCATAATCTCTTGTGAGGTAGGTTTTCTCTTTAGCTAATGTAAGGAGTTAGTGGGTGTGTTTTGATGATGCACCAAATATGGTACCTACCCACCCTATGGAGCTAGATTCATGTTTAAATGACTATAAGAAATTGAGGATAGGTAGGTTGAACCTCTCTTGGTGATTTTAGACTTTGAATCGTGATATTGTAATATCACCTTGAGGATCGAATAGATCGTAATAATAGTTGTTGTTGTTAAGGATTATAGGGGTTGCTTTAAAAGATTACTTAAGAATTTATTGTCCTTATATGTTGGACCCTATCAAGAAAGTTTACCTTAGGGAATTTGGATTTGGTGACCAATTTTGAGGAATATTTACATAAGAGAAGACCGATACATTTTGAGTTTGATGAGCTAGATGATTTGATTAATTGACGTATCGCCATATGTTTGGCAATATGTATGATTTAGAATTAGTACTCATTCTTTGCTTGAGGCATTGCGATTTGACTTTCGGGGATGAAAAAGTCTATTGTAAATTTAGGATGATGAGTTTGAAGTAAATTGAATCAAAGGATTTTTTATGGTGAGTCTCTTTTACCTAGTGGTTGTTAGCGATCTTGTTTCCATAGATAAATTTTTGTTGGTGGTTTCTAATAAGAGTTTTTGATGGAACTAAGAAGATTAGAGTGCGTAATGAATCTTTCTTGTGGATTGTTAGTTGTGGAGTCTACCGTGCCGATGGACTTAGGTAAATATATTGAATTTAAATGATTGGGATTTGTTGCTCGAAGTTTCATGATTATGGAATATTTTTGTAGGAATCTAATAATTGAGAAATCTTGAGGACTAGTTTGTTCGTGAAGTTAGTAATGTCGAGTTGTGAACGACGTTTGAATTATCATAGATGAAAGATAGGTTTGGAGTTCATCCCTCTCTTTCCCCTTAAATTGATCCTTACTCAATCCGCTACTCTTCAATCTTTCCCCTTTTTGGTCCTTTTTTTTTATCGTTGGCGTACCTCTTAGTATCACGAATTGTGGTTTCGATGTTCAAGTCGCTCTATGTTCGTGTAATATCTTCTTATTTTGATTTTGTCTTTGAGAAAACTTCCAAATTTTCATATTATATTTCTAATTTAACTTTTTAAAGAAATCTAAAGAAGGATTTTGCACCCTCGTTTGGGAGAAAATAGATTTCTTTTGCTTTTATACTTAGATTACACGTTGGTTGGATGTTTGGACTTGTTATTGGAGACGTCTAGTGACTGGTCCTGCGCTTACTAACGCTTATTTGATTTTCGATTTCACTATTTCACCATTGATTTGATTTTGAATAATTTGAGTTCTCGTTCGCGACGAGCATTCTTGTGATCCGTAAATAGAGTTTCGCTCTTGTGAAAAATTTCCTTAAACCGTTTTCATGATGAACCTCGTTTCATAAAAATTTTCCCTTATAAAAGTTTTCGTATTAATTTTGAAAACCGATTCTTATCCTTGATACTTTAGTTTTCTACTCTCAAGTTTCGAGGACGAAACTTTTTAAAAAGGTGGGGTGATTGTAACACCCGGAAATGTACCCTATTTTTCTAGTAGAAATATTTTACGAAATCTTTTCAGTAATTTTAAGTTTTAATTAAGAATTTTAAGTTTCGAGTCGAATTTAGAATTTCCGAGTTCGTATTTGGAATTTCCGAGAAATTCCATGTGAATCCCGTCTTAAGGCGAGTTTGACTTTTGGTTGACTTTTTCCTTACTTATACTCATACTCCTTAACCTATTTTCCTACACAAACACAATTCACATTTCTTCCTTCATAAGAAAGATCAAAACCCTTGCCTCCATCCATTTTTCAATCTTCGAACCTCCGTATCTCCTTCGTTACTTGATAGAATTCACGTAAGTTCGTCTCATTCTTCTCCCCTTACCTTCCTCTATCCGTATTGATAATAAAATTATCGTCTTTCTCGCTTTTCAATCTTTCCGTCTTTCTCAAGATGAATTTTATTCATCTTTTATGATCTATATGTAGGTGGTGACCTCCAAGATCCCGATAAAGACTACTTTCTAATTGAAGAGGAGCTTGACGAGTAGTGAAGACGCTTAAAGGTAACGGTGAAGGGTTACTCGATATCATTTACGTGTTTTATATGTTATCTATGCTAGAATCCGTATTTAGAATATGGTTAGTGAGCTTGGTAAGTGTGTTGATGATGATATATGTGGTATGTTGAGAATTCATATGAGTTTTGATGATTTATGATAATATTGGATGATAAATGAAATTGGATCCTTAGTGAAAAATGGGATTTTCGTGTACTTGAGACCCCAGCCGGTCGACCGGCAGCCGGTCAGACCACCGGCTGGGGCACCTGCTGTATATTATTTAATTTTACGTGATTTTGGAATATGAAGTTGGGCTCAGCCGGTCGACCGGCAGCCGGTCAGACCACCGGCTGAGACACCCCCTTCTTCCCTTGTTTTTCAAGTGACCTTTTGGTCCCAGCCGGTTGACCGGCAGCCGGTCAGCCTGACCGGCTGGGACACACTG
>JAIUZE010074099.1:0-35271 GCA_022085475.1 Heliosperma pusillum
TGCAGATGCTTCTGGATCCACACCCGAGCCACCTCCTTCTGAGAGGAAAGGCCGTGGCTGGTGGCCTTTGTGATTTGATGATGAGCTCCCCTTGTTCATACTAGCTTGGGGGAGGCTAACCATTTTGTAAGAATTTTATTTCTTTTCTTTATTTTTCACATTTTTAGTTTTCTTTTTAAGGCCCTTTTCCCATTAGAATTTCATATCGTTTCTCTGTTCCATGTGCTATTAGCCGTTTCTCGGTTTGTTTCTGTTATAATTGCATGCACATTGAGGACAATGTGAAGTTTTAGCTTGGGGGAGGATTTGCATTTAGGAACTGCATTTAGGATTGCATTTAGATTTTTAGTTTTTTTTAGTTTATTTTCTTTTAGTTTTCTTAATTTCTTTTTAGTGTTTATAGGAAAAAATAAAAAAAAACAAAAAACAAAAGATCGTTTCCATCTTACATTTCTCATTTTATAGTTTTTATAAGCTGATGTTTCGTTTTATTATGAGGAATTATGCATTCATGGGGATGTCTTGTACACAGTAGGTAGGAAATTGCATTTGGACTTAATTAAGCTTGATCTTGACTTTGGCAAGCTACTCATATTGTAAGGTAGAGCCTCCAGTGGTCAGTACATCTGAACTCGATTCCAGTTTAGGAGTGAGTAGTTTCTCCTTATAGTCTGTGTTACATCAAAAACGCATAAGTATGGTTTTTATTCCATTTTCTATAAGTATTACTATCATGATCTACATTTTGAAGCCATTCAATCTCTTGTTCACATTTCGCAAAAACACCCTTCTTCCTAGCTACATTATAATATTGCCTACCCTTGTTGAGCTAGTAACCAACTATATGTGTAGGGGTGTTCTATGCCTTTGCGATGTTATGATAATTCCACCATTCGGTGTGATCTTGTCTCGGGATTACTGATTCCCGGGTTTTGATGTGAAAGAGAAAAAAGAAAAAAAAAGAGCTTTGAAAAATGATGAGAAAAGAAAAATAAAAAATGAAATTGAAAGCTCAAAAGAAAAAAAAAGAAAAAGAAAAGAAAAGAGGAAAAACGCTTCCATGAAATGAAAAGAAAGAAAATTATGGGAAGTCGTATCTTGATTCTAATGTTTAATAAGCCAATATGCTGCTTTTGGCTTTGACTATTGTTGATGGGAATTGGTATGATTTGGATTGAGTATCCACTACACATTTGGTTATTACTAGCTTGACTTTAAGCTCCACATGACCAAATTCATGTGTCCACTTTCTTACCCAAATTTCCCAAGCCTCTTCTTTATTTTACTAGTGCTTCTTACATTATAATTTGATCATGATTAGTTTTACTTAATGATTTCGGATTGTCTACCATACTAGACTGTGGGCACATTCTTATAAGTTGTAGATAGGTGAGTGTCACTTCAAATTTGAACCAATATTTCCTATTTTACAAAAAAAAAAAAATTTGAGTGAAGAGTGTACCGTGAGAGTCCATTGTCAAAAGATCATGCAAGAGCTGAAAAGGTCCGAAGAATATTTTCTATGCTGCGCCGTTATGTAAATCTCAACCATGTTTCGCATTTTTCTTTCGCCCTTGTTGCTGTGGGTTTATGATTCATCGACTTGTAAGAGCTTACTTTTTGAGATTTGTATGATAGATTGATCATCGTTAGCTACCCTTGTCCTAGTTATGATTGTTATATTTGCTTGAGGACAAGCAAGGGTTTAGCTTGGGGGAGTTTGATAAGTGATATTTTGTACTGATTTATCCCCCGTTTTTAGCTCGATTTCTATACGATTTATGCACTTTGTTAAGTGATTAACGAGCTAATATTGCTATTCTAGTTGTTTTGCGTGTTTTGACTCGTTTTATAGGAAATGAAGCGGTTTTGCTATATTTTCCTACTTTATGGAGCAAAGACACTAGGATACGAGTTTTTAAGGAATTGATGATAGCCAGTTCACGATTTGATTACGATTCCGCTACATCTTTCCTCGAATGGACTCAACTTGGATTTTGGCTTTGAACTTTAAGAGGAAACCTCAACCCAAGTCAAGAGAAGATCAGCCCAAGCCCAATTCCGTAGTGCATTGACCAAAGACCAAGGCATAGGATTCCGTGCCTAAGATGAAAAGACGGAAAATCCATATTACACAAAAACCCGATCGGATTGCCCAATACCCGATCGGGTATTTCTGCAAGAGAACGTTACTTGGCTCTACTTCAATCCGAACTTAAATGAGCACATTAATGCTTTGACTAGGGTACGAATTTGCAAGAGGGATCAGCAGCCATGCATCCCTATAAAAGCCAATGATCATGCAATCATCCAAGCATCCAATTATCTTTTATCTAATCTTACTTTCTTGTAATCTAGTATCATCTTTACATATCTTTTAGCACACTTTCTTACAAGTTTTTATAGTTTCTTTCTTAGTATTTCTCTAGTGTTTTCATAGCTTTTGTTATTGGATATTTGTTCTTACTTTCGTTCTTATATACTCATATTCCAATTCGGTAATTCTCTAATCTTGATTTACTTATGCAATTTTAGTCATCATGAATTATAATCGCACTAGTATCATTTTCATAATATTGTTGTTATTAGGAAATCAATCTAAAATTAATCTAGTAAAAACCAAAACATTGTTTAGCATGTCACATTTTAATTTACCTAATCATATAATCCTCAAAGTTGTTATTAGAATCATTGTTAACATAATCACCATTGTGACACCCTCAAATTTGCGGAAAGAAAAAAAATAATTTAAATATATAAACAAACGTGTCATAAATAAAAAGGTTCATAACAAAAGGAAAATAATATTATACATAGGAATTATACAAGACGGGAGACATATCTCCCGTATAAATACGGAAATAAAAGAGTGTATAATAATATACAATCTAAGAACCGAATATAGGTCCAAGGTAAATACTTCGCTCGCTAGCTCGTCAATGTACCCAAAGTATGCATCACCACCTGTTCGACCGCATTAAATATAAACACGGAAGCCACAGTCAGTGGGGAGTAACTCCGCGTTCTCCCAGCCACGAAATGTCGAGTTTAATAAAACATGAATAACATAAAAGCAATGTATATGGAAAATACAAAACCTTAACATATATGATATGCTTTTCATGTTATGAAACAATTAACTAACATATAACCTAGCATAGGAAAGCTATCATGTGAATCCGATAATAAACTATAACACGAGGTAGGGAAGCTGGTATGCTAGCTCAGAGGTTACCGTTAACATGGCCATGATACACTCAAACCCTAATCAAACACGTAATCATGTGAATAAGGTTAACAACCAGTATAACTCCAAACTCTATAATCTTAGCGGCTTGCATCTACACCTCTAAAACCATAGAATCATTCCAAACATGGAAAGACCCAATCCGTGACAAACAGGCATATAAGTTCTTCGTACAGTGTCAATAGTCGACTTCTGTAACTCGGAAGGTCGATACCACAAGGTAGGAAATCCTAGTCCTAGACTGATCAGACCATAGCGACAACAAGGCTAACCCATTCTCGTCCCATGCACATAACCGACAAAGAAACCTTTCAATAGGCCGGACCCCTAAGCAGAGATGGCTAGTACTTAAGCGGGCTCCCTTCCCCAAAGTGGAAACTCTTAGGATGCCATGCCCCCGGCTTGGTATCAAAAGGCCCAGGCCAGTGACACAAACGCTATCAGTGGTGAACATATACTCGTTAAAGTTGGTAAGGCCTATCAATGTCATGGTCCAAGATACTCATTTAAAATTAGATGTCAAGACGCCCATATACTATAATTCCTCTATGGGGTACTTAGTCACAACACGACACCCAACCATATAATCAAACAGGTCACGGGAACAATTTCCTATCATGACTAATTGCATATAAATCATATTCATATATCATATCGCATCATATCTACTAAGGCTCATTCATTCATTAAATAAAACTTACTTGAAGACAAATCCCCGACCCGAGTCCCGCGACGGGTCATCAGTCAAAACGGGGCTGACTAGATCTTAGTTTGACCAAACCCGTTTGATCAAACCGGCTAGAAACAGAGTCTTAGTCATCTCGGCTTGAACAAGAATCATCATATTCAATTCATGTTATTTATTCCAACTTCTAACATGTGAATAATTAAAATCATACAAAAACCCGCTTGACTTAAGGATATCAATTTAAACTACGGTCTCGTATTATAATTTCTAAAATGTGAGAAATAATAATTTTATGAGAAACCTTTTAATTAAATATTTTACTTATTAACATTTCTCACTTGCTAAATATTACAAAACACGATAAAATAACAATAACTCAAAAACCGTCACAAGTCCATGAAAGGGACCCACGGGCTGATTTGGGCCGAGAATAAACCGGCCCATTTGGGCTGTTTTGGTTTGACATTTTTAAAACCGTTTCTTAATATTTTCCCGCATGCTTAACATATTTAAAACCCGTCAAAACAACAACAAAACAATCAAACATCGACACAAAACCAACGGACCAAATCCGGACCAATCCAGAGCGGACCAGGACCGGCCTGAACCGGCCTGAACCGGGCCTGAACCGGCCTGAACCGGCTTGAACCGGGCCTGAACCGGCCTGAACCGGGCCTGAACCGGCCGGTTTGGGCTGGTTTTTCCAGCCATTTCCCACGGTTCAAACACCCCAAAATTCCCAATTAATTCTAACATGTTTTTAATTAACAACATCCATTTTTAACAACCAATTTAACAACCATCCATACAAAAGCATGATTATGAACAAATCATAAAAAGATGTCAAGAACACTAACATATTAAAAATACCATACCACATGAAAATCATAACCACTTATCATGTTACTAGTAAAAATCCATAAATCATAATAATATGAACAAAAACGAAAGATGAACCAAAAATAAAAGAAACAAAAGCTATGAACCAAAAACAAAAGCTATGTAACATTTATTCGTCGAGTAACTCGGAATTGTTACCTTAGCTAGCAAAATCAATTAGCACCAAAATAAGAAGTATAAACTAAGAAACCCGTCTTCTAATCTTCCCCTAATATATACGAGTCACCAAACTCGTCTTCAAAATCTTCCCCTATAAGAAATGACAAGAAAAAACATTATTAGAATTAAAACTTGATTTTCCATAATTAAAGTGTTGAAAACGATTTTGTCGGAATTTAAAATAAAACGTACTTGAAGATGGAGAGCGAAGAGGAGATTCTAGAAATATAAGGTAGGACGGATTTGAATAAGAAATGAAGGTTTTATGAGGATTTTGCTCAAGAACGACGAAGAACGAATGAAGAACGACGAAGAACGTTCAAGAACGATGAAGAACGATTAATTTGATCTTAAGTTGATTTGTTGGAAAATGAAAAGTTGTTAGTGAGTAATGGAGGGTGAGGGAGCCGTGTAATATAGAGAAAAATGACGAGTCGGGTTTTGAAATTGTTGTTACGGAATTGACTCGCGTTTAATAATTATATTACGGTAATTGATTAGATATTGAGTTAATTAACTCAAATATCTAGATATTATGTTATATTAATCAAAAGAAATGAAAATATCAAGCCCTATTAGAGGAAGAGGAGCCGTGTGGGAGAGTGATAGTCGGGTCTGTTTTTGAAGCGATTTGCGGCGTTTTAAGTTGACGGATCGATAAAGTAATAAATATCTAAGATATTATTATTAGATTAATCAAAATAATGAAAATATCCCAAAAGTGAGTGGAAAAGGATGACATGGGCGGGTGACTCATGCCAAAGTCGGGTTTCGGGTTTGTTTCGGGATTTTAGATGACTCGGGAATAGTTAAATGACGTTCGAGTTAAAACCGTAAAAGTTATTCTTTAATTCCAAATAAATTCAAAATAATTATATTAAATTTTCATAAATCCCAATAAATCTTAATAAAAATAAATTAAAAATATTATTTTTTTAAATAAAATTTCGGTCTTCAAAATTACAAGGCGAGTCGGAAAAAGTCAAAGAAAGTCAAAGTTGACTTAAAAATCAAGAAAAGTCAAAGATGACTTAAAAGTCAAGAAAAGTTTATGACGACTTAAAAGTCAAGAAAAGTCCATGACGACTTTAAAAAGTCAAGAAAAGTCAAAGACGACTTAAAAGTCAAGAAAAGTCAAAGATGACTAAAAACGGGATTTTCATGAAATCTCTCAGAAATTCCAAATACGAACTCGGAATTTTAAAATACGACTCGAAACAATAAATTCTATTTTAAAAAAACTTAACCTTGCTGGAAAGTATCCTTAAGAAATTTTACTAGAAAAATTGGGTACTTTTCGGGTTGTTACAACCATAATCACTTTAGTATTTATATTTCATAGTTTAATTTCATATATCTTGTTCTTATTAATATACTTAATCACATAATCACATAGATTAGATTAATTCTAATATTGTAAGATTATCATTGTGTAATTAAAATAAATAGAGTTGTATTATTTGAAATGATTTCCGAGTTGAATGAATTAAAAGAAGAGTAGTTACCAATTGAACCATCTAAATTGTTTCTTCCTTTGGTCGTGTCAAATTCTATAACTTTGTTTAGTGGCCATAAGCAATTGTTTGTATTAGTCATTTCTATCTTTATAACGAGAGTTGGGATAGGAATTAGGACTATCAATAGGGGTTTAGTGACTTAACCATGCTGAAAGGACGTTAGGACCCACTAAAAGGTCGGTACGAATCTGGAAGGAATATACCGCTACAACGCCTAGACAACCATAGTAATTCTAATATTGGTATCTATGAGACTTTTAGTTAGTTTTACATGTATTTCTCTTTTGCTATTTCAATTTGATTAAATAGTTTACTTTACCGTTTTAGATAGTTTATTTTATTGTTGCTTAGTTAGTTTACTTTATCGTCTTTCCATTTCTATTCTTAGGTAGTTTATTTTATTGTTATCTAGCTAGTCTATTTTATCGCCTTTCTATTTTCGTTCTTAGATAGTTTTATTTTATTATTATTATCTAGTTTATTAGTTTAGTTAGTTAGGCTTTCAATATTGTCATTTAAATACCGTCTTTAGTTAGAATTTAGTTGTTTTTATTCAGATCAGAGGGTTTCCCCGATCGGGTACGTGACAACCCGATCGGGTAAGTCTTCTGTTCTGGGTTTTTTGTTTTGCAATTTACATATTTGTCATCTACATATTGTTATTTATATATTTGTCATTTTATTTCATGTTAATAGTTTAGACAACCATCTCAAGTGACTCGGATCTAAATGAAAACCAATCCATAGCAATTCAGAAGTAACACGTACTCCCTGAGGATCGACACCCTACTTCCCTAATTACATTCCTTATGTTGTTAGCTTAGTCTGGGTAAATTATTTTTGTTTCGGGACCGCGACAGAACCGATCAGTAATTTTATTACCAATACAGATAGAGGACGATGAGAGGGAAAGAATAAGACGAACTTTAGTGAATTTGAGCGAGAAACGAAGGAGTAGAATCGATATTAAATTGGAGCAAATATGGAGGTTAGGGTTTTTGGTGTTTACTTGGTGTGGAAGAAGAAGATTGAATGTGAGGGAGTTTAGGGTTATGAGGGACTATAAGGAGTAAGTGGAAAAACATATGGGAAAAGCCCAAAAACGTCTTAAGACGTAACTTACTCGAAATCTCGCATAAAGTCCAAATACGAACTCGGAAATTCTAAACTAGACACGGGAAATTTTATTCTAAACTAAAACTAAAATTCGCTGAAAAGTATCCGTATAATATTTTTACTATAAAAATAACGTACATTTGCGGGTGTTACACCTACAACCACACTACGGTTGCTTAGGACGAACATTTCAAAACTTATCATTTTCAAAACTAGTCATTTTCAAAACTCACTTATCACAGTGGCACACACCCACTTCACAAGTCGAGTCATTGTCCAATTCGAGTCATCACTCCTACAACCACACTAAGGTTGTCTAGGACAAACATAAAACCAGTTATTTTCAAAACTCACTTAGCACAGTGGCACACACCCACTTCACAAGTCGAGTCATTCTCCAATTCGAGTCAACACTCCTACAACCACACTACGGTTGTCTAGGGTAAACATTCCAAAACTAATCATTTTCAAAACTTACTTAGCAAAGTGGCACTCATCCACTTCACAAGTCGAGTCATTCTCCAATTCGAGTAAACACTCCTACAACCACACTACGGTTGTCGAGGACAAACATTAAAAAACTAATCATTTTCAAAATTCACTTAGTACATTGGCACACTCCCACTTCACAAGTCGAGTCATTCTCCACTTCAAGTCAACACTCCTACAACCACACTACACGGTTGTCAAGGACAAACATTTCAAAACTAGTCATTTTCAAAACTCACTCCAACACAGTGGCACACCCCTACTTCACAAGTCGAGTCTTTTTGAGTAAATGTGCTAGAATGGTCGATCGTGTTTTGATCCATCTTCGATCTCTTACCTTAGTTTCCAAGATGCCAAGAACTAGTCAAGCAAGTGTTCATCAACCCCAGCAAAACCAAAATGGTAATGATCTTGTCCTAGTTGCGCTGATCCGTCTCCAAATAAGTCAGGACTAAGCTTATGCTCGCCTCAATGCCATTAAAGGCCGAATTGTTGCAATAGAAACTAGGCTTCCTCCAGCAGACATTCCTAATGCTAGTGTGCATGATAACATTCCACCCATTGTGGGACAACCAGAAGTCAATACCCCACCAGTTCTTACTGAAGCTGAGAAGCGACTCCAATACCTGGAGGAGCAACTAATGTACCTCAAGGGAGATGACATCTACAGGGAAAACAATCGCAAATATGAAGCCGTAAATATCAAATTGCCAACCAACTTCAACATGACTGACATCCCAAAGTTCAAGGGGCCTGAGAACCCTTTGAATCATATTCGTGCTTTCAAAGATTACATGTCTATCAAAGGTATCAAACCTGAGATGTTCCTAAGGATATTTCCTTCATCTCTAGACACTATTCCTAAGCAGTGGTTCTATTCTCTAGAAGACAAGAAAATTGCAACCTGGGATGATGCCGCAATTGAGTTTGCTAACCAATACGCAAACAATGCTGAGATTCAAGTCAATATGCGTACTCTAGAGGTTCTTACCCAAAATGAGAAAAAAGGTTTCACCGACTTCCTAAGTAGGTGGAAGAAGACTAGCACACAGCTTGTCGAACATCCAGATGAAGCTACTCTTGTGGAAACGTTCATGGACAATTTGAGACCTGCTTATGCAAACACCTGAGATATCAAAACATAAAGTCTTTCAAAGACTTAATTGTGCTAGGAACAAGAATTGAAGACGACATCCGAGAGGGGCTATTTGTCTTCAATATATTAGCATTTGTTAATAAATAGGACCATCCTAGTCTTCTTTGTGTTGCTAAAAACAGAAATGAAAAAGAGCACATGTACGTTTTATTAGTCACTTGTTCTACTTTTTACTCTTAACTATTAGAATAGACTCAAAATACTTTAGGTCGTATATCTTTAGTATTTATCACTCGACTGTTTAGAATAAGCCTTAACAAGGGCGTGCATTTACCACCTTTTCCATCTCTAGTGGTGTGAAAATTCCTTGATCGCCGTGTCTCTAGGTGACCTCTAGGTTTGGAGACTCCATTTTTCTACCTGATTCGTCTGATTCCTATTCTTCATCTGACTATCAAATAAGCACAAATTTTATATATTGTCTCCAATCACCATGGGTGCCAAAACGACTTCAAATCAAAAACAGTCCAATAACGACTTTAAATCAAAAACAGTCCAACGACGACTTCAAATCAAAAGCAGTCCAACGACTTCAAATCAAAAGTTTCAAATATTTTAAAAAATTCACGAGACAACACAAAAAAAATCCAGTCAGTCAATACAAATTCAAAGTGTCAAAAATCAAAAAATCTCTCTAGTCAAAAATTACAAAAAAAAAACAAAATCCTTCAAATAGTCTCCATGCCCTTTGGGATGATCCTTTCATTCATTTAGGTGAGTGACAGAGATACACAGATATCCAGTGTTTTCTAACACCATTAGAACCTTCCACTCCATTCCATTCTTTTCACCCTTGTTTAGCATCTAAGAATTCGATGGATGTACACTAAGCTTATACGATCACAAAAGTACTTTGTTTCTATAGTATTAGTTTTGCGTAATTCGCCGATCTTGTTACAGTAAAGAGGGCAAAACTCATTCAAATTCTCAGGCAAAAAACAAAAAAAATGCACCTTGCGTAGCCCACGTGTCGCTCATGCGACACGAAATAAAACGAGCCCCTGACCAGTCAAAATCAATGTTGCTATGCCCTTGCATTTTGACATCTGGATATCCTCATGACATAAAATAAACTGAATTCTATGTTCATTACAAACTCTTGTTTCGAACAATTATTCTTTTACATCATTTCGAACTACGCACAGGGTTTGATTTCATTGTTTTATGAATACGTAGGCAATCCTTCACATGATTCAACCCGTCATTATTTTAATTTTAAATAGAAGGACATCTACATTTGCATTTCAAATTCAATAAGAATAATAAAGGAAAATCTCATCAGCTTCTTAACTAACTTCATCTTAGATTTCCTAATCGTCGTCGGGTTCGCTTTTCGAGACACGAATCGACATGGCCGCCAAATGAGCACACTTATTCATTTCAGGGGAATCATTTCACTCCTATTTCTTTCTTTCAAACACTTACACATGTCTGGTCATTTCAAACACTTACACATGTCTGGTCATTTCAAACACTTATACATTTCCTTTAAAATTCTTTTTTAGGGGGTAGCCCGTTTTGCGCCAGTTGAGGCCATCAATATGCTACATGTAAATTATGTGACCTCAATTATGTGATTTTTATGTGATTTTCGGCAGCATGACGGCATAAACCATCATCTACCAAAACCTGTTTTTAGACTAACCTGCGGGAACAGAGAATACTCAACAGCAAAGACACCTCATATATACATCAAACTAGGGCTCTCGCCTAAAACAAAAAAACCCTCAATTGACGATCATTCGTCATTTTTCAAATCAATTCAAATCTTCAATTGACGATCATTCCTCATTTTTTAAATCAATTCAAATCTTCAATTGACGATCATTCTTCATCTTTTCAAAACAAAACAAATCTTCAATTGACGATCATTCGTCATTTTTCAAATCAAACAAAATCTTCAATTGACAATCATTCGTCATTTTTCAAATCAATTGAAAATTGACGATCGTTCGTCACCGCTCAAGTTAAATCAAAACAAACATCTCGAGGTAAGCTGGGGGCTTGTTGCCTACCACCTCGATTTTATGCAAAGATCAATTGGCTCTTTTTTTTACGATCGTTCGTCATTTCTCAATTTAATTCAACTCGGACACCTCTAGGTAAGCTATGGGCTTGACGCCTGCCAAATCGATTTCAAATCAATTCAAATCTTCAAAAAATTAAATCAACTCAAACATCTCGAGGTAAGCTGGGGCTTGACGCCTGCCACCTCGATCTCAAATCAATTCAAATAGCTCTCAATTGACGATCGTTCGTCACTTTTCAAATCAGTTAAAAAAAACAAGAAACAAGCAATGCAGAGACCCACTTTTCGGACATACAATCTGTGGGCCCATCTTTTATCACTAGAATTTTGTTCGCCACAACCGAGCAGATTTCCCGGAATGATTCGATCCTGACAGAATCTTCCGTAGACCCGCGCCTTGACAGGCCTCAAAACCTTCACATGATGTTGCCATCTCAGCAAGACCCACCTTCCAGACATAAAATTGGTGGGACCATGTCTTATCACCTGAATTTTTCTCGCCACAACCGAGCATATCCCCCGGAATGAATCGATCCTGCCAGAGTCTTCCGTATATCCAGTACAAAAGTATTTTGCGGATTTACATGTTTTCCAACGAGAGTTCGCCTGAGAACATAGACAAGCAGATTCTCACATTCAAGTGGCTGGCTAGCCTCATAACGCACTCTATTCAAACGGTTGGTGAGCCTCATAATGCACTTCTTTCAAACAGCTGGCGAGCCTTATAACGCACCCTATTCAAAGGCTGACGAGCCTCATAACGCATCCCTATTCAAGCGGCTAGCAAGCCTCATTACGCGCCCAGTCAAGTGGTTGGCGAGCCTCATTATGCAACCGTATTTAACGGCTGGCGAGCCTCACGACGCAGCCCCATTCAGACGGCTGGCGAGCCTCACGACGCAACCTCATCCCAAATAAGAAGATGCCTTAGGTATGATTTCTTCTTATGGCTGGCGAGCTTTTATACGTAGTCTAACGGACTTTAAACGACCCTACCCGATGGTGGACAGACTTTAAAATGTTCCCGACGACAGGTCCTTGGTTTAGACCCCTTGTACCGCCTCGCGTCGCCATAGTCGTCAGCTTGTAATCTTCGATTGACCTGATGGCTATACTTTGACTTTTGCCTTGTCCAAGCCTCACTCAAAGTGGGGGCTCTATAGATACCTTAGTTCTACACCATCCGCCAACCACCCAGTGAATATTGGGCCGCATGTTTGATACACGAAACGATTTATGACAATTCGTAAGTTTATCGTCCAGTGATAGCTGAAACACTTATGTCAACCCCTTTGTCGTCATCTACGTGCATGTACGGTCGTTTTGACAGTCATTAGAGTTCATTTGGAGTCGAGGTCGAAAACCTCTTAATTTTCTATAAACCGTTTTAAAACTACGAGTTGGAACACTCAATAATATTCTGATTATTTTATTATATTTTCAAAATCCGTCTATTTAATAAAATTATCTCGTTTTATCTTTTAATGAGGAAGTGTAGATCAACCACTATTCCGTAATAGAAACGTGGAAATCTTCCTTCTTTAGCATGAAACCTCTGGGGAAATGACGCAGCAGGTATTGCCCCTCTTCATAGGATCGCAGTTCTGTTGCGCCTCTTCCCCGGCCTGTTCCTTTCCAAAGTTTGAGTTGTCCTACGACTCTTCCACATTTTCTACTATAAAAGAAGAGCTTTGTTCTCACTTTTAAGCCACGTGAGTGTTCTGCCCCTTCTTTTCTCTCTTTGCATTCTAGACCTTACTCTAAGCTATCGACATCTACGTGCTTGATCAATCGACCACGTAAGCTCAGATATTTCTGAGTACCCGTCACGTTTGCATTTGATTGGCCAAATTTGACCAACTACACCTTAATCAACTTAATCAATTTCAATCCTTTTATGAGGGCACTTTCATTACATTCGAGCCGAGTTGTCGCTAAAACGTAACTTTAGTTCATATCTCGTTTCGTTAACATGTAAGTCTTAGGGTGTTTAATCCCGTCTTTTAGTTTGTTATTTTATTTTTATTATTCATTTAATGTAAGATTCATGTCATAAATATAGTCAAAGTCGTCTTCAAATCAAAACCTTTTTAGTAGTAATTAGACGTCGAGAAGATACGCAGCAGCAGCTGCGCCTTTTCGTAAAGTCGCAGCACCTGTTGCGCCTCTTCTAGAGGCGGCCTGCTCCTGCTCGTTTTCTTCTTCCTCTGATTCCTGCGATTTTCTTATTTTATTCCTTCCGTTTTTATTAATATTTTATAGATCATCTGATTCTCGACTTAGATCTCTAATAGTCCATGTTAGTGGGTTTTTGTCTTTTAGGTCAAATTAGGATTTTAGAGGTTCAATATGTTTATATCAAATCTCTAGATTCGTTATTGATAAAATATTAGCGTAATTAAATTAATGAAACCACTTTCGCTCGAGTTTTAGATAAAGTTATTAACCATAAAAATACCAACGAACATTAACTGATTGCGATTCTGGCTTCACTGCCAGAACCCATTTCAAGAACAGACGCACCTGCTGCTGCGC
Organism: Heliosperma pusillum; assembly: GCA_022085475.1. Lineage (NCBI taxonomy): Eukaryota > Viridiplantae > Streptophyta > Magnoliopsida > Caryophyllales > Caryophyllaceae > Heliosperma > Heliosperma pusillum. Next base: position 13,837 of record JAIUZE010074099.1, read on the forward strand.
ATGTTCTGGGCTGCTTTCTTTCTCTAAACTTCCTTTCTCATTTCGACGTAGCTTAATTATGTAATTAATCGACTATTAATCGTAATATCGTCCTTAATCTGTTAATCTTTTTATCTTTTCTCTTTTCTTCAAACATCTGTTTTGGGTTATTCCTGACATAGATCATGAATTCAATGTAATCAATTGTAATATTTATTTTATAGTTTATTTAATCAATATAATTGTATGATTCATTGTATGATTTCTTTGCCTTAAGTACATATAATCAATTCTAAATTCCCAATTCGGCATAATTGAATGCTAAATTACATGTTCACCGACATAGTCTAGTTCACATGCTAGGATTAAACTGTAGATGTTGCATTGCATGTATATAATCGATAACATATCGAGTACAAACGATTTCCCTAATCATTAGTAGAGGCCGCTATCAAGGCGAGCGGGATTTTAGGTGTTTGATTAAAGAGCTTCCTAATACGTACCTTCACCCCTTACTCCATATCTCTATGAACATCTGTGTTCATTGGCATCCACGAGAGTCATTCTAGACATATAATGCTAAGGGTAACGAGTTCTTAGTGTTCATGTCATTACTTTGTGTCCTGACATGGCATAAAGTATTCGAACGGTTCCAACTTCCCATAAAAATTGGTGGCGACTCCAAAACTGCGTATCACTACGCTTGTCCCTCGTTTCCATCCTGTGTGCGCCCCTTCGTGGTTCCGTGTATAACAGAGTCACTAGAGGCAAACCATGGGGGTGAAACCATCTCCCGACATGCCTCACAAAATACCAATCTCAAATCAACAAACACAATCATTGTCACAATCATATCACAATATTAATAGATAATCATAATTAATAACAACAACAAACATAATCGTACTGAGTAGGGAATCCCTACATTTAGCAAATCCTCACGCAGCCACCATTCGTCATACATATGCACATTAGACACCGCCATCGACACCTACAATAAATGGTACAATCCTATTATTACGACTATGGTCACCAATACTAATACTAAATTATAAGGGAAGTCACTTACGTGGCTAGATCAATCAACCCTCTTTTGTTGTGTCTCGACTCGCTAATCCACTCTCGCGGTGGTTCACTAGATAAAGGATTCATTGGGGTGAAATGGGGAAATGATATGGAAGAAGAGGAGAAATTAGGTTTTAGGTTTTTGAAAATTGAAGAAACGATTCCCCAAAAATGATTTAATTCGCAACCTTCGTGTATTATATAACACATCCTTATCAGCTATACTCGGTCGAGTAAGGAACATAATCGGCCGTGTAGGCCGCACTCGGTCGAGTGTCACACAACTTTCACATAATTTTACATTTCAATGTTTAAAGTTGCAGCGAAAATAAAACAAAATAAAAATATATGAATTAGTTGTGATACCTCGCAAGATCTCTAAACTAAGACCACTCGAATAACTCAAATAAATATGTGAAATACCTGTATCAGTGAAGGATTTTTGTCCTATTGCCTGTTGTAATACTATTTACAAGATTATAGCCAAGGTTTTGTGCAGTAGATTGGCCAGTGTTCTCCCTGAAATTATTAATCCTGCCGAGGCTGCATTTGTTAAAGGGAGATGTATAATGGGTAACATTTTGATTAGTCAAGACCTTATCAGACTCTATGCCAGTAAGAAAACTTCTCCTAGATGCATGATTAAAGTGGATCTTAGGAAGGCTTATGATTCAATTTATTGGAGTTTTTTGGAGCAGGTTCTTATTTGTCTTAACTTCCCCCTTCATATGGTAGCATTAATTATGCAATGTGTTACTACTACCTCTTATTCTATTGTGCTTAATTGCAGCCCTCATGGGTTTTTCCAAGGAAGGAAGGGTCTACGTCAAAGAGATCCTCTATCTCCCCTCTTGTTCACCTTGTGTATGGAGTATTTGAGTAGAATGATGAATATAGTGAGCAGTATTCAGGGTTTTAAATTTCATCATCTTTGCAAAGGCTTGAGGTTGAATCATTTAATGTTTGCTGATGATCTGTTAATCTTTTGTAAAGGAGATTTGAGATATATTTTGCTGATTGTGGAGGGTTTCAGGTTCTTTTCTAGTGCATCTGGTCTCCATATTAATAATGATAAGTTTGAGTTGATTTTGAATGGGGTCCAAGCTGAGATTGAGGATATCATCCTAGATGCCACTGGTTTTAAGAAAGGTTCCTTACCTTTCAAATATCTGGGTGTGACTATATCTCATAGAAGGCTCTCAAAGACTGATTGTAATGTGCTTGTGGAGAAGATGATTGCAAGAATTAAGGGGTGGAATAAGAGAATAATTTCTTATACTGGTAGACTTACTTTAGTTAAGTCTGTTCTGAGTACTATTCACAATTACTGGGCTCAAATGTTTATACTTCCTTGTGGGGTGATGGATAAACTAAAAGCCCTTTGTAGGAATTTCTTATGGGAGGGAGAGGAAACAAAATCTAAAGCACCTCTGGTTGCCTGGAATGTGTTGTGTCAAGGTAAAGAGTATGGAGGGCTAGGTCTGGAGGATAGTAAGGTTTGGAATTGTGCTGTTGTGGGGAAACTGGTATGGTGGATTGCTACAAAGAAGGACCATCTTTGGATTAAATGGATTGATAAGATTTATCTGAAAGGTAGGGATTGGTGTAATTATGTTCGAAGTAGTTATAGTTCTTGGGCATGGAGGAATTTGTGTTCCATTAAAAATATGTTTTTGCCAGCACTGGTTAATGGGCATTGGATGGTAGCAGATGATCAGTATACAATATGTAAAGGCTATGCTTGGCTGAATGTGACTCAGAATGACAAAATGGGGTGGAGCAGGGTGGCTTGGAAAAGGATGAATACTCCAAAACCCTGTTTTATCAGCTGGTTATTGTGGCAGGGATGTCTACTCACCGTGGATAGGCTGGCTATGTAACACCCGCAAATGTACCCTATTTTTATAAGTAAAATATTTTACGGATACTTTTCAGCGAAATTTAGTTTTTGTTTAGAATTAAATTTATCGTGTCGAATTTAGAATTTCCGAGTTCGTATTTGGATTTTTCGCGAGATTTCAAGTGAATTCCGTCTTAAGTCGTCTTTGACTTTTTCTTGACTTTTCCACTTATATATCTCATACTCCCTCATAACCTAATTCATTCCACACAACCAAACTCTTTCTTCCTCTTTAAGAAAACCCAAAGAAACCTTGCCTCCATTTTTGATCCGTCTTATAATCGTCATAACTCTTTCATTTCTCGCTCAAATTCACGTAAGTTCGTCTTATTCTTCCCCTCTCATCTTCCTCTATCCGTATGGAATAAAATACCGGTCTTTCTCCTTTCAATTATCCGTCTTCTCAAAGGTGGGTGAATTATATTTCATCCTTTTATTATTCTAATTGTAGTGGAGACTCGAGGTTTAGAAAATCTTTTTTTTTGTGTTTAAATGTGCCATAAATATAAAGGTAACGGTGTGATTTGTGCAAGGGTTTTACTCGATATCATTACGTGTTTTACATGCTTTATATGTTAGAATTCGTATTTAGAATACGATTAGTAAGCTTAGGATTCATGTTATTGATGATGATTGTTGTTAGTTGATGGTTTGTGATGATAAATGAGGATTTTTGGTTGATAACATGTTGGGATTTGATCGTTCCTGAGTCCCGTGTAGGACGCTGGCAGCGTTCTTGGACGCTGGCAGCGTCGTGGGGCGCTGGCAGCGTTACTCGCTGCTGACTGCAGTTTTCCTCCACTGACCCCTTTTCGTAAAATGATCATATCTCCTTTGTTACTTGTTTGTTTTGGGCTTGTGACATCCCGTTGGAACCGTAAGAGGATAAGCTATCACCTCCATTTCGATTTTTTGCATTTTCATGTCTAGAACTCTAGTTATGATCGTTTGAAGTGGACCCTTGTTTTAGTTGGTTTTCAAACAACGTTGTTTTGGAGAGGTGATCTATGTTTTTATTCATTATGCTTCATAAACTTGTTCTAATGCTTATGTATCATGTATTGATTAATTTTTATCATAGTTAAGTTTATATAATTCCATGTTCTCATGTTTTGTGACGGTTTTTTGTATATCCCACTTTGAGTCGGTTTTTACAAATGTTACGGTTTGAGCACTATTTTGTTATGTGCTTTGTACTCTCATTCCCTTTGCTACCTCCACCTTCGTAAGGCTGGAATGTCGGAACGGGGATGTATCCTACTGCTTAATTGCATGTGGTAGTGGGCATACGACGACGTTGTTGGGAGGCGAACGCTTTGCGTTGATCGACCCGGCCGTCAAATATTGTGTACTTGCGAGGTGGTGTCATTTTCATGTAGCGTACCGCTTGTTATGAGGCTTGTGCTCTTTTCCGCTTCTTTCGTGAAGGTTGACCGAATTTGGGGTACTCGACGTCTTTGTATGATCGAGTCTTGCATGTGGAACGTCTTACCACATGTCGAATCGGGGAAATGTCTTATCCCGAGAGTCTGGCCAGGTTTAGACTAGGACCGTATTATTATCGTCGTCCTACCAGGAGGAAATTAGTCTACATATACGAAATGAATTGAATCGTGTATGCGTTCAGGGTATATGTCTTATCCCGTGGATGTCTTTTAATCATACTTGCCATGTACACGGTGCTAGTGCGTTTCATTTACCGTGAGAGATGTCGTCATTGTGTCGGTGTGTTTGGATGGATGATTACATGAATGATTATATGATTGATCATTGAATGACTTGGCATGGTTTGTTTGTCGAGTCTCAATCTTATCAAACTTATACCGCTAACGGTGAGATGCAAGCCCTAGTGAGCGTTACAATTCGGTTGCCTAAGAGTGTCATTCCCCGAGTCTTTGTATACATGATGGATTCGGATTGTACCATTTTCATATACTCTTCATCATTATATAATTGAATTGCCTATCTATCCTTATGTATTACATGTATATCTATATATGCATGCTTCTACTTTTGTATTTCCTTTTATGTACGTTTAATGTGATATGGCTGGGAGAACCCGGAGTTACTCCCCACTGATTGTGGCGTTCATATTTTTCATGGATGAACAGGTTGCTTGATTTGGATGGCTTTTTGCTATGATATTTTGGGTTCGGGTGTGAGCTAGCGGGCGTTGTCCCTGGAAGTTTCACCTCTAGACGTTATCTTAGCTAGTTGTTAATCACTTTGACATTTGTTAACCTTTTGAGAGACTACGTCTCTTATCTTATAGTATTTTGTATTCGGTTTGTAATTTGACACTCCTCGTATACTTATCTTGCATGTATAAAGGTTTTTAAAATACCGTATTTCCGCTTATTAAATCACATGATTGTATGTTTTATTTTCCGCATTCGCGAGGGTTGTCACAGTTGGTATCAGAGCTTTATCGCTCCCGACGCACACACGTGAACCCTAAACTTAAACTACTTGACCTTGAAATAATAAAGGAGAGATGGGTAGAAATTAAGGACTTTACTTGGTAGTCTTGGTGTACTTGATGTTTGTTAGGTTCTAACTTGTTTGTTGATTGTGTTGAGTGATGTTATGTTTATTTATATCTACCGTCTTAAGGTGGATCATGTGTTACCTAGAAGAAGTATCCTCTATCGAAGATTGAAGATTGACAAGCCTATTTGAAGTGTATTTCTTCCTCATCTATGATCTCTCTCGTCCTTAATGTATTATGCTCTCTTCCTTCTATCTAGGTGCTTCTTTCTCTTCCAACTTGTTTGCCTCTTGGAAATTACTCTTGATTGTTTCCTCCACTTACCATTGGTATCCTTACCTTCCTTTGTAACATTTTTGTGGAGCCATACAATTTGTGGTGGCATATTGTACTTGGTTGGAAGAATTTTAGACTTTGTGGAGTATTAATGTTTGTTAGAATGATTTTGTGATTTGAGGAAAAATGGTGTAGATCTTAATTCACCCTATATTGATGATTGGTTGTATCTCTAAGGAAGGGTAGTAAGATAAGTTTGATGATTTTAATGCTTGATGCTTGCCATGACTAATGTGTAGATAGTTCATGATATTTGATGGTGTAAGGTTGAATGAGTTGGCTATGACTTCTTAACTCAATTAGTAATTTAGTCTTTTGGACTTAGAAGTTTAGTATTGTTTTGAAGACCATGCTTATGATATGTCTAATTGGTGTAAATAAGAAGTTTAGAATGCTATCTTGAGGTGCGAAATACTTTTGAGGTTAAGTGACGTCTTGTGGTTTCCTATGGTGTGTTTGTGAGTATAGGCTTGGTGGAAAAGCATTTGGCTATAGTTCTTGGATTTAAAGATATGATCTTATCTTATGGCATCGGAGACTCGTTTGAAGTAGTAAGGTTTCGTTGTAAGTTGAACCATATTACTTGAGGATTATGGTGTGAGTTATGATGGAAATACCTTGGGACGTTAATGATGATGTTTGACTTGAGGTTGTACCTTGATAATAATGAACTCGTGGGCTATAGACTCGAAAATGACCGAGTATAAGAGAGTATTTGTTAGTCCTTCAGTTAAAGAAACCTTTGAGGTTGTGTTGAATATTTGAGCTAAAGGAATGGTATTATACTTGAGTTGCAATTCCGCATTTGGGATTCCGTGAGATATGAAAGGATGGATGATTTGGGTTGTAGTCGATTTATCAAATCTAGGTGTACCTTACTTTGATGATTGTACGTGGTATGATGGTCCCTTGTAAGAGGCCTTTGTAAAGGAATAATTAAGTTGTTTTACTATCGCCTTAAGTTTGAAAGTAGAAATTTTGTGGATTAAACCTTAAACCATTACCCTTGCCATTGTCCCTTTTCATTTCCATTCTTGAATGTTTTTGTCAAGATTGGTCTTTAAGAAATCGCATGCTCGTATCTTCTTTCTTACTCGGATAGCTTCATAACTCTACCATCTGCTTTGTCTCTTCCTTGACCTCGTTATTTTCAGCGCTTCTCTCTTGTAATCTCGTGCCTTATTTATTCTTGTGTTCTCCTTGAGATTCCTTATCGTTTCCTATCTCGTTGCTCCTGCATCTTTTCTCTAATGGATTGGGTATTCCATTTGTAAGGCTCAGAGAATAAGTGTAATGTATTTTGGAATTCTTAGGTTAGAATATGTGTTTTTGGATTGAGCAATTTCAGGTTGTATTTGATCATGGAAAATAGGACTTAAGCTGGAGGATGAATCCTAATAGTGATAATACATCTTCTCCTAGTAGTTTTGGATTTGGAGCTTGGTACTCTAGTGTTATTTTGAGAATTTAGTTAATCATGATAATAGTTCGTTGTTGTTGGGTACTATAACGGTTGCTTGGTATGTCATTTGGGAATTAGATGTCTCTAATTGGTGGATTCTAAAAGAGACTTTGCTTTAGGGAAGTTGAGCCGGTACCCAAAGTTTGAGGAGTATTGTCATAAATGAAAATCGATTCATTTTGAGTTTTAGATGATTTGAATGGTTGTCTGATTCCCAAGTGATTGATCATTTGTGGTTTGGAATTAGTAATTTTCTTTTATTCTTTAGGAATCATAGTTCGAGATTGATAAATGTTCGTTGCAAGCTTTGGATAATGAATGCTCAGTTGTTATGGATTATAGAGTTAGAATGGTGAACCCATTTATCTTGAGGATTAGTAACCACCATAATTTGCTAATGTGACTATTTGTATTTGAGGCTTCGAGCATAGTAGTGATCAAATTAAGAATATTATGGCGTATTAAAGAATCATTATAACCGATAATGGATTGTGGATTTTCCCTTGTCAGGAGACTTTGGATGAGGCTAGTTGAATCTTAGATAATTATGTTTGTTGCTTTGATTGTGTTTTGGCTTTCGAAGATGAGAAAGTTCATTGCAAATTTAGGATAATGAGTTTGAAGTAAATTGAATCAAGGGAATTTCATGGTAAGTCTCCTTTACCATGTGGATTGTTAGTTGTGGAGTCTACCGTGCTGATGGACTTCATTAGATACTAAATGGATCTGAATCATTAGGTTATTGGCTTAAAATCTCGTGATTATGGAATATTTTTGTAGGAATTCTGATTATTGAAAATGATGAGTTGCAAATTGGGTAAATTGTAATCTCTTGAGGATTTGGTTTATTAGTAGAGTACATGATGTCGAATTCTTGTAGATCTTCCTTCCGACTTTATCTTGATTTTCCTATCCCAAAGAGTTCGATTTGTTTCGTTTTTGAGTGTTTTGTATATATTTTGTTACCCTGAATTGTGTGTGAGATGTACGAGTCGCTCTATGTACGTGTAATGTCCTGTTATTTGATTTTATCTTTGATAAAACCTTCAATTTTCCATATTATATTTCTAATTTAACGTTTCAAAGAAGTCTAAAGATGGTTTGTGTACCCTCTTTCTGGAGGAAAAGGATTTCTTTTGCTTTTATATTTGGATTTTGCGTTTGGTTGGTTGTTTGCACTTGTTATTGGAGATGTCTGATAACTAGTCCTACATTTACTAACACTTGTTTTGATTTTCGATTTCACCATTTCGTCATTAATTTGATTTGGATAACTAGAGTACTTGTTCACGACGGGCGCTCTTGTGATTCGTAAATAAAGTGTCGTACTTATGAAAAATTTCCTTAAAACCATTCTTGAGAAGAACATCATTTCATAAATGTTTTCCCTTATAAAAGTTTTCGTATTAATTTTGAAAACCGATTCTTGTCCTTGATACTTTTGTTTTCTACTCTCAAGTTTCGAGGACGAAACTTTTTAAAAGGTGGGGTGATTGTAACACCCGCAAATGTACCCTATTTTTATAAGTAAAATATTTTACGGATACTTTTCAGCGAAATTTAGTTTTTGTTTAGAATTAAATTTATCGTGTCGAATTTAGAATTTCCGAGTTCGTATTTGGATTTTTCGCGAGATTTCAAGTGAATTCCGTCTTAAGTCGTCTTTGACTTTTTCTTGACTTTTCCACTTATATATCTCATACTCCCTCATAACCTAATTCATTCCACACAACCAAACTCTTTCTTCCTCTTTAAGAAAACCCAAAGAAACCTTGCCTCCATTTTTGATCCGTCTTATAATCGTCATAACTCTTTCATTTCTCGCTCAAATTCACGTAAGTTCGTCTTATTCTTCCCCTCTCATCTTCCTCTATCCGTATTGGTAATTAAATTACCGTCTTTCTCTCTTTTCAATTTATCCTCCTTTCTCAAAGGTGAATTATATTCATCTATTATTATCTAATTGTAGGTGGAGACTAGGAAGGTTTAGAAATCGTTTAAAGTCGCATAAAGGTAACGGTGAAGGGTTACTCAATATCATTTACGTGTTTTACATGCTTTATATGTTAGAATTCGTATTTAGAATACGATTAGTAAGCTTAGGATTCATGTTATTGATGATGATTGTTGTTAGTTGATGGTTTGTGATGATAAATGAGGATTTTTGGTTGATAACATGTTGGGATTTGATCGTGCCTGAGTCCCGTGTAGGACGCTGGCAGCGTCGTGGGGCGCTGGCAGCGTTACTCGCTGCCGACTGCAGTTTTCCTGCACTGACCCCTTTTCGTAAAATGATCATATCTCCTTCGTTACTTGCTTGTTTTGGGCGTGTGACATCCCGTTGGAACCGTAAGAGGATAAGATATCACCTCCATTTTGAATTTCTGCATTTGCATGTCTAGAACTCTAGTTATGACCGTTTGAAGTGGACCCTTGTTTTCGTTGGTTTCCAAACAACGTTGTTTTGGAGAGGTGATCTATGTTTTTATTCATATGCTTCATAAACTTGTTCTAATGCTTATGTATCATGTATTGACTCATGTTTATCATATTTAAACTTATATGATTCCCTATTCTCATGTTTTGTGACGGTTTTTGGTATGTTCCCACTTTGAGTCGTTTTTACAAATGATACGGTTTGAGCACTATTTTGTCTTGTGCTTTGTACTCTCATTCCCTTGGCTCCCTTCCCGTTCGTAAGGCTGGAATGTCGGAACGGCGAGGTATCCTACTGCTTAAATGCATGTGTTTGTGGGCATACGACGACGTTGTTGGGAGTTGAACGCTATGCGTTGATCGACCCGGCCGTCAAATGTTGTGTACTTGCGAGGTGGTGTTATTTGCATGTAGCGTACCGATTGTTATGAGGCTTGAGCTGTTTTTCCGCCTCTTTCGTGAATTGATCTACCGAATTTGGGGTACTCGGCATATATATTGTAAGCCCGAGTCTTGGATGCGAAATGTCATCGCGTGTCGAATCGGAACATGAGTTATTCCGAGAGTCTGGCCAGGTTTAGACTAGGACCGTATTATTATCGTCGTCCTACCAGGAGGAAATTAGTCTACCTATACGAAATGTCATCGTATATGGGTTGAGGGAAATGTCATCCGTGCACGCCTTTTAATCATACTTGCCATGTACACGATGCTATTATTTCTATCTTTAATGTTCTTGATGATGCTTTTCTTATCCCCCTATTCTTTTGTCGTCTTGTGTCGTTCTTGAATGCGTGATTTCATGATATTGTTCATGGTCATTTGCCTGATTGGACACCGTCATTGTCTTGGTTCGTGAATGGATGATAATATGTTGGATATTATGTGATCATCGCATGACTTGACTTGGTTTGTCTGTCGAGTCTCAATCTTATCAATCTTATACCGCTAACGGTGAGATGCAAGCCCTAGTGAGCGTAGTCGATTGCCTAAGAGTGTCTTTCCCGAGTCTTTGAATAACATGATGGTTACGTATTTGATTTCTATATGATCTTATCATTATATCTCGTATTGCCTATCTATTCTTATTGCAACTCACATGTATATATATATATATATATATGCATGCTTTACTTTTGTATTTCCTTATATGTACGTTTAATGTGATATGGCTGGGAGAACCCGGAGTTACTCCCCACTGACTGTGGCATTCATGTTTTTCATGGATGAACAGGTTGCTTGCTTGGATGATTTTTGGATATGATATTTTGGGTTTCGGGTGTGAGCTAGCGGGCGTTGTCCCTGGAAGTTTCACCTCTAGACGATTTTAGCTAGTTTTGCTAAACACTTGTTCTTTGTCAACATTTTAAGAGACCCCGTCTCTTTGTTGTATTTCCTTACTTAGTTGTAATATTTTGACACTCCTCGTTTTATTTAAACTTGCATGTATAAAAGTTTTTAAAATACCGTATTTCCGCATATCTTTTCACATGCTTGTATGTATTATCTTTCCGCATTCGCGAGGGTTGTCACATTCTATTCCACAATAGATTTTAATTTTAGTATACATGTTGCCCTCTTTCATCCAACATTTAAAATCCAACCACTCCTTTCATAAAGGTAATATGAATATGTCACTCTTAATGAGTGAAACGTCATTCACGTGGAAAACAATTTCTCCCACTGAACTTCATGTCTTTACATGATAACTTAAACTCCCACTTAACTTTATGTCTATACATGACTTTTCGACAATTCGAGTGAAACCCTTCTTATATATTATAATAGAAAAGATCATCATAACCTCTAGGTAGATACATATAATAGGCTTGTGTCATGTACACATCCTATTCCAAATCCCTATTTGGACATGTGGTTTTGATGTGTATCTTGTACACACCTATTATGAGGTATTTCATTGATGATTTGGATCTAAGCTTAGTTACGCATTAACTTGGCTTTTGTAGACATCTACATGTCTATCTACGCAACTATAATTGGACACTTCCAATTAAAACATCTTCAAGTTTATAGAATGATTTTGGACGACTCCAAATATGTCATTCATTTGCATAGATTCTATTTAGTTTCATAAGTCTCTTTTGCAAAATCGAAATTCAAAATTTCTAGGTGCTTCCACTCCATAGATCATAATCTTATTATATTGAGAATAATTTCTTTTGGTCTCGTCACTAGTCTAAGGATTCACCTAAGAACGCTTTCTTTTGGTCTCCTCACTAGTCTTGAGTCTAACCTAAGAACATTTTCTTTTGGTTTCCTCACTAGTTCCTAACTAGATTTTTCGTTGTGGCTTATTTTCTCCCACTCTATCTTTAGAAAAATACAAGTATTTTCTTTAAAGATAGCCTTATAAGCCACAAACAATTTTGTACTCATACTCGTAAGGGAGGTAGAAGTATTACAACATGACCTTAAGTGATCTACTAAAGACTTCTTTGTAAAGACATCGAATCTTAGCTTCAACATAGACTAGTTCTATAAGAGCTAAAGAGTGAACTCATATTCATGTCATTTACTTTCTTTATAAGTGGTATGACCAATTGGTTTGGTAGATTCCCTATTTTGAGTTCAATAACTTAATTTTGACTTAGCAATTGATCTTTCAAAGTGAGAATCAAATTCTTAGCTTTTTATTATAATGATCCAATCATCATAATACTTATATGATCAATTTGAGTCGATATAATTTATGTTATTAGTTCAAGTAGAGTATAATGACAAGTTTTAGAATGATAAAGTTTCATAAACCGAGTGACTTGGGTTGAAAACCAAGTCACTAATATCCAATTACAACCAAAAGTTAATAAAAGGAAATAAACAAATTTCCATTGTCAAACAAGGAAATAAAGAGTTTCTAAAACAACGTCACAAAATACAACCCAAATAAGGAAGACAACACAAAATGAGTCCAAGCTTCCTTATGTCTTCATCCATGGGTGGCTACTTTAGCTTCCCTTGAAGAATTTCTTTAGGCTTGCTTGTCCTTGCCCTTGTCCTTGCTTGGGTGCCCTAATTACAATTAAAAAGGGTAAGAATCACAACTTGTATCTATATACCAAAGTTGAGATCATAACATAAAAGATAAGGATGAAAATTTACCAACGGAAACAATTTTTCCGGCTTTGATATCTCCTAGATATTTTGGGCAATTCCTTTTCCAATGCCCTTCGCCATTACAATAATGGCATTTGTCCTCGTATGAGGCACCTTTCTTAGGCTTGAGTGAGCTATTCTCAATAGCTTTTCCCTTGCCTTTGTAGGTGGAGGGCTTCTTTCCTTTGCTTGCACTGCTTTTGAACTTCCCCTTACTCTTGTTATTGATGTGAAGTACATCCTTGGTGGTGCTAACATTTAGCCCCATGTCTCTCTCCGCTTGCACAAGCATTTTGTGCAGCTCGTTGAGAGAGGTTTGCATATTTTGCATATTGTAGTTTACTCTAAACAACACATATGCCTTGATTCTCCCCAAGGAATGTAGTACACGGTCAATTACGAGTTGTTCGGGAATGTCAACCCCTTGCACTTTAAGAATCTTGACATGCTGAATCAATTTGAGTACGTGAGGGCTAACCTTTTGGCCCTCTTTAAGATTCATGTCGAAAAACGTGGAAGCCGTTTCATATTGAATGATTCTAGGAGCTTGTGAAAACATGGTCACAAGCTTGGCATAGATCTCATAGGTCGTGCTCATCTTTATGACACTCCTTTGGAGATCGGCCTCCATAGAAAAGATCAAAACATTTTTTATCGCGGTGGCTTCCTTTTGGTAAGCCTCATAGGCTCGCCTTGCGGCGCCGGTTGACCTTTTGTTAGGTGTTTCGGGAGAGGCTTCGGTAAGGTAACGAAGCTTGTTGTCACCTTCCGCGGCCAAGCAGAGTTGCGCATTCCAATCGGCAAAATTTGCGCCATTCTTTTCTAACTTGCATCGATCCATAAAGGATCAAAGCCATGAGACATTCGTGAGAGTTGGAGCATTGGTGTTGGATGAACTAGCCATTGCGATTGAACAAAATTAACAACAAATTTAAGACATAAAGGGAATGTCAACATTTATCATTTTAAATACTTGTAAACATTTTAAACAAGTTTCAACATTTAAATAGTGACCTCTACCCAACTATTATAAATGATTCCGAGATCCAAATTCATATCAACATAGGCACGGTAAGCCGATTCATCCCTTATTAACATAATTCGGTGAATTAACTCTTTAATCAATTCTACATTAGAACTCTCGGTCGATAATATTACTTTAATATTTATCTTAAGCCCGGAACACATGCGGCTACGGTCGCGAATACTTCCGTTGAGCTTAATCCAAATTTCGAAATAATAACATTTATTACCCCACTTACCCAACGTAATAAGTTTAGCATCCCGGTGAGCCGAGCCTACTTCCTTGCGAAATTGGGATTCATGGGTTCTAACATTTGGTAAGGCTTGATCTCAATTATTTATTATGAGAGGTCATGTCAATTTATTATCTATCTCGTTTAAGTGAACTAAATCAATGAATTAACGATAATTTTAATTGACACGGTCGAATACTCGATGAATATGCATGTCATGTTATGGCGATTTGGCAATGCATGCAAACATATTAAATAAAAATGCAAGCATAAAAATAAAACTCCTAGTATGGCCTTTCCTAGAATAGAAAATCATATATTCTATTACAAATTCGGAAACCAACTTCTTTGGTCCCTTGAACTTCATAAGCACGCCTCCCAAGGTCACCGTCTCTCTCGGAACTCCTTTCCGAATGGCACCGTCTTTGGGAAACTCCGGTTTTACAATTAGTTACAAACTATATAATAAAATTACAATAATTTCCTATTATACATTTGTAAAATAAAATAATACAATAAAAGTGATACGAGATCACATTAAATTACAACCGAATCAATATTCCCTTACATTTCGGGCAATATCGATTAAAACTAAGGCCATACAAGGAAAAATACATAATTCCAAATTACATAAACCAAAATATGACATTCATAAATTGAAAATATGACATTCATAAATAAAAATGCAGCATTATAATATGTAGAAAACATGCTAATGTTAAATGCCAAATCGCCCTATTTAACGGTTTATATCGAATATAACCCGGTTTTACGGAAATGCGTGATAATAACACTTTAAAATCACAAAACAATACTTAAATCATATTTAAGTCCAAGTTAATTATCCCAACTCATTTAGGCCTCAAAATTAGTCATTACTGAATTTTTGACAATAATTCAACTTGTTATTTAATTGCTCATAATAAGACTTTTAAAATCATATTTTAATCAAATAAATCCAAATTTAAAAATTTAATTACAATAATTTCAAATTTTTAATTTCAAATTCTTGAACATTCTGGAACATTTCCATGACACTAATAATGTCAAAAAATCATGGATTAAAATTTTGAATTTGTTTTGAGAAAAAATGGTTGCGCTTTATCGGTTTTATCAAATAAAATACATAAAGCATGCAAAAATTAATCATATTAAATTTTCAACTTTAGATCTGAAATTTGGGACATTTAACCAACCAGGAACAATTTTCTCTTAACATGAAAATTATTTTAGCTATATTTTCTAAATTAGTCACTATTTATGCCATTTTTACATTAAAATTTCATAACTCATGCTAGACAAATCACATCAGTCTGCAATTTTTCAGTCTAATAGGAAAACATGTATGTGCCAACATAATAAAATTTCATCATCATATTCAAAGCGGAAGTATTTTTAACCATTTGACCTTTATTTATTTGATTTTATCATATAAAAATCATAAATCACATGAAATAAGTCCAATTCACAAGAAAGTTTACATACAATAAGTAAAATGCATGTGTGGTATTGTGTAAATATTTCAAGGTCAGAAGATAAGTCTAACTATTTTTAGCATTTTAAACATCATTTTACTCATTAAAATGTAATAAAAATACTAAAATTCATATTTGAGCACTATAAATTTCCATAAATCATCAAAATGAACTAAAATCATATTATGACCAGAATATATTGACATGCAAATAACTTTGTAATTTTATCTTATAAAACACAAATTACTAGTTTTCTTTAAGTTACCATAACTCGAAAAAACTAAAAATCGATTATGCATGCAACAACCAAGGCTCTTGATACCGCTTGAAAGTTTCTTAAACTCAATATTAGACATTTCTAATATCATAAAACTAATAGTTTACTCCTAAACTATATAGATCTTATGCATGCATAACAAAAGAATAAGAAGAACAATTTCTTACATTGATTTTTCAAGAAATGGGCACAATACTTGAACTCCTTTGAAATATTGTTCTTGAGCTATGAATATGAGGATGAATTCCAAGTTCTTAGTATAATAACACTCCTATTAGTAGCACCCAAGATAACCCTATTTATCTCTACTAAAATACTACACTAGTATTATTAGTAGTAACCCTTTAAAACAAATTTAATAACTCTATTACTACACTAGTAATTTTATTAGAATATGAACTCTAAATTATGTGAAAACTTCTTGAGTTTTAGAGTAAGAATGAAGAGATTTAGAGAGATAAGGATGCATGCAAATTATGAGATGTTGTAGTATTTAATAAGAGGGAAAAACAAGCCCCTTGGTGGCTCATGAAAACCGGTCACACACACCCCACATGGGTGGGGTGTTGTCACTTCCAATTGTTCTTAACAATGTAAAAGGTTGAGTGTTGGTAATAGATTTTTTTTGTGCATGATTATGTCTAATTCCTAATTAGAATAATACACAAAAATAATCACCCTCTTTGTACACTACCAAAACCGGTGCACCCCACTTAAAATGGGTGTCCATTTTATTTTTGCAATTTGTCATTTGTCACAAATAGGACATGTGACATGTAACATGTAATCTTTGCTTATAAATGTACATTTAACTAATTTAAATGCAATTTCATAACAAATAAATTAGACTTAACATTTTAAGTCACATTTTGTAATTACATGTAAATAAAATGGGTCATCTCTTATTTGGTTAATATAATCTACAACAGTTTGTAAATATAATCGACCAATTTCACTTATCTCAAATGTTTCATAAACATAATGCATTCTTAGTAATATAACAATTAAATTACTTAAAATGAATCTTATTTAATCATATTACAATAAGATATAATTCTCACTTTAAACCTGTTCAATTTAAGGGATTAATTAATCTGTATCACTATACAATTAATTAATGTACATGATTTGGGGATTGTCCTTTAGGTGTGACCTCAAGGGATCAACTGATCACCACAGTCATACAACAGTAACGTCAAACTCAATTTGAGCCAATCGTTACCGATTTATGTTGACCAGTTGACTATAATATTCATCATCCCTTTGTATTCTTATTATTGAGATTTAATTATGTGATCGTACTATTGTTAAGGACATTTACTCCAACAGAATCACCTTGCACTAAGAAGTTAAATGCTTTTATAAAAAGGTTGGAAGAAAAGCTTAAAAGGGAGAGGGAGAACCGGGTTCCTGACTCTGGAGAATATGTGGTGTGGGATCCTGAATCAATTAGCGCGAAGAGATTTCGGGCTTATGAGGCTAGGTTCTACGCTAAGTATAAATAAACGAAGCTCTTGGTATACTCACAAAATCTTAATCTTTTACTGTTTATTAACTATACATTGCTGGGATAAATACTGCTGGGAATTAACTGCTGTTAGGTTTGAGATAGAATTTGTGAATTTTTTTTTAGAATTGTGGTTTATTTTGTGATTACTGTTTGTTTATTTAACTATACTTTGCTATATTTTGGTTTAGTTGAGATAAATGCTGCTGGGATTTATTTGATGTTAGGTTTGAGATAGAATTTGTGAATGTTATGGTTATTTTGTGATTATTGTTTGTTTATTTAACTATACTTTGCTATATTTTGGTTTTGTTGAGATAAATGCTGTTGGGATTTAATTGATGTTAGGTTTTTCGTAAAATTTTGGATTATTTGTGGTATATACCTTGGTGAGTTTGTAAATATGATCTTGATTCTGTATAGGTGAGTTTGTAAATATGATCAACTATGGTTGAGTCTGTCAAAATGATAAAATTTAAGTCGGTAAATATGGGTGAGTCTTCAACTATGGCAGAGTCTGTCAAAATGATAAAATAGGTATGAGTTTGTAAATATGACCAACTATGTGTTTAAGATAAAATGAAATGCTCTGTCAATATGATAAATTGTTCAGTCTGTAAGATAAATCGAAATGCTCTGCAAATATGCTATGTCAATATGACTGAGTGAAGTAACATATAGCGATCAATTCTGAATTGGTGAGTCTGACTATAATACCGAGTCTGTGATTATTGTTGGTTAACTTGACACCACATAGTTAAATTAATTGTTGGTAGTGACTAATTATTGATGGCGGTCTGTCTACATGACTAAGTCTGTTATTATTGTTTGTCTACACGATTGAGTCTGTGAGTCTGTCTACATGACTGAGTCTGTGATTAATTTCTGCTTTTTTAATAGTTAATTATCTGAATATGGTGATAAACTGTTATTATTGGTGATAAACTGTTAAAATTGTTAAACTTTTAAAGATGATAAACTATTAAAGATGATATAAATTGGTTAAATATACTAATAAAACTGGTTCAATATAGAAAGTTAATGATACTGTTTTGTTTGTAACTCAATGATGAAAAATACCTTAATGGTTTGAGAGCTTTATTATTTTTGTTATACATGAGCGGTAAGTGGCCATTTAAAAAAAGTAATTAAGCCGCCACATGGTCTACCAATGAATGGTGTGTGTGTTCATCTATCTGAAATGCAGTTTGAATTAGTGCTCTATGATGACTAAACCTCACTGATTTGAGAGCAATGTCACTTGTTGCCGTTCTCATTTCTGTATTTCAGTGGATAGCATGGTCTACGTTCATTGGGTGTGTGTGTCGGTGACATTATTACTTGTCATAACTCGATGATGAGGCCTATTAAGCCTGAGAGATTATGTAGTCTTTCATTTTTTATTAACTGAACTATGATTACACTTAACATAAATATTTCAGTTGCTTGTTTGTTTTACCTTAAGAACTTTGTTTGTAGCTTAATGATGAAAAATACCTTAATGGTTTGAGAGCTTTATTGTTTTTGTTATATATGAGCGGTAAGTGGCCATTAAAAAAAGTAATTAAGCCGCCACATGGTCTACCAATGAATGGTGTGTGTGTGTTCATCTATTTGAAATGCAGTTTGAATTAGTGCTCTATGATGACTAAACCTCACTGGTTTGATAGCAATGTCACTTGTTGCCTTTCTCATTTCTGTATTTCAGTGGATAGCATGGTCTACGTTCATTGGGTGTGTGTGTCGGTGGCTGTGACACCCTCAAATTTGCGGAAAGAAAAAAATAATTTAACAAAATAAAAGATGAGAATACATAACGACGGTGTCTTAAATAAAAAGGTTCATAACAAAAGGAAATAATATTATACAAAAGAGATATCCAAAACGGGAGACATATCTCCCGTATAAATACGGAAATAAAAGAGTGTATAATAATATACAATCCTAAAGAACCGAATATAGGTCCAAGGTAAATATTTCGCTCGCTAGCTCGTCAATGTACCCAATGTATGCATCACAAACCTGCCAACCGCATTAAATATAAACACGGAAGCCACAGTCAGTGGGGAGTAACTCCGAGTTCTCCCAGCCACGACATGTCAAGTTTAATAAAACATGAATAACATAAAAGAGATGTATATGGAAAATACAACACTTTAACATATACGATATGCTTTTCATGTTATGAATACAATTAACTAACATATAACCTATCATGTGAAAGCTATCATGTGAATCTGATAATAAACTATAATACGAGGTAGGGAAGCTGGTATGCTAGCTCAGAGGTTACCGTTAACATGGCCATGATACACTCAAACCCTAATCAACACGTAATCATGTGAATCAGTTAACAATCGGTAATCCAAACTCTATCAACCTTAGCCGGATTGCATCTCACCTTCTAAGATTCATAGAATCATACAAACATGAAAGACCAATCCGTCTAGAAACAGGCATAAGTTCTTAGCACGGCCGATAGTAGACTTCTGTAACTCGAGTCTATACCACAAGGTAGGAAAACATCCTAGTCCTAGACTGATCAGACCTAGCGACAACAGCTATTCCATTCCCCGTCCCATGACATAACCGTACATGAGAAACTCTACTAGGCGACCCCCTAAGCAGAGATGGCTAGTAGTTAAGCTGGCTCCATTCCCAAAGTGGAACTCTTAGGCAGCCATGCCCCGACTTGGAGATAAGCCCCCCAGGCCGTGACACAAAAGCTATTAACCATGAACTATATACTCGTTAAAGATAGTACGGGCCTATCAATGTCATGGTCCAAGATACTCATTTAGAATTAGAATGGTCAAGACGCCATTTACTCATAATTCTCTATGGGTACTTAGTCAACACGACACCAACCATATAATCAAACAGTCACGGAAAAACATCCTATCATGTGACTAATTGCATATAAATCATATTCAAATATCATATCGCCTCATATCTACTAAGGCTCATTCATTCATTCATTAAATAAAACCTTACCTGAAGACAAATCCCCGACCCGAGTCCCGCGACGGGTAATCAGTCAAAACGGGGCTGACTAGATCTTAGTTTGACCAAACCCGTTTGGTCAAACCGGCTAGAAACAGAGTCTTTATCAATTAGACTTGAACATAAAAATCATCATATTCATTACATGTTCATTTCATTAAAACTTCTAACATGTGAATTATTAAATCTTACGAAAAACCCGCTTGACTTAAAGGATATCAAATTAAACTACGATCTCGTATTATAATTTCTAACATGTGAGAAATAATAATTTTATGAAAAACCTTTTTAATTAAATATTTTACTTATTAACATTTCCCACTTGCTAAATATTACAAAACACGACAAATTAACAATAAACTCAAAAACCGTCACAATTCCAAAGAAGGGACTTATGAGCTGATTTGGGCCGGACTTAACACGGGCTTGGACTGGGCCCACGGGCCTGGTTTGGGCTGTTTTGGCTGTTTTTATCGACTTTACTAAAAACCGTTTCTTAATATTTCCCGCATGCTTAACATATTTAAAACCCGTCAAAACAACAACAAAACAATCAAGTATCGACACAAACCCAAAAACCAAAACCCGGACCAACCCAGACCTGGCTGGACCGGCCTGAACCGGCCTGAACCAGGCCTGAACCGGCCGGTTTGGGCTGTTTCCAGCCGCCTCCTATGGCCACCTTCCAAGGCCAACACAACCACCATTCCAAATTAATTCTAACTTGTTTTTAATTAACAACATCCATTTTTAACAACCAATTTAACCATCATTCATACAAAAATCATGGTTATAAATAAATCATACAAATATGTCAAGAACACCAAACATGCTATAAATTCATAAAACATAGTAATAACCACTACTTAGCATGTTACTAACTAAAACCCTAAATAACAATAATATGAACAAAAACTAAAGGTATGTGACATTAATTCGTCGAGTAAATCGGAATCGTTACCTTAGCTAGCAAAATCAAGTAGCACCAAAAATAATAAGTAAAGAAAAATAAGAAACCCGTCTTCTAATCTTCTCCTAAAATATACGAGTCACCAAACTCGTCTTCAAAATCTTCCCCTATAAGAAATGACAAGAATAACATTATTAGAATAAAAACTTGATTTTCCATAATTAAAG
>JAIUZE010074100.1:0-14483 GCA_022085475.1 Heliosperma pusillum
TAATCGATTACCGTAAAATAATTATTAAACGCGAGTCAATTACGTAACAACAAATTCAAAACCCGACATCCATTTTTGCCTATAATTACACGGCTCCACTCCACTCTTTACTCACTAACAACTTTGCATTTTTCAACAAATCAAATTAAGATCTAAATATCACTTTCTTCATCGTTCTTCATTTGTTCTTCGTGTTCTTCAATTGTTCTTCATCGTTCTTGAGCAAAACCTTCATAAAATCTTCATTTCTTAATTAAATCCGTCCTAACTTATAATTCTAGGATCTCCTCTTCGCTCCTCATCTTCACGTACGGTTTTATTTCAATTCCGACAAAATCGTTTTCAACACTTTAATTATGGAAAATCATCTTTTTGTTCTAATAATGTTTTCCTTGTTATTTCTTATAGGGGAAGATTTTGAAGACGAGTTTGGAGACTCGTATATTTTGGGTGAAGATTAGTAGGAGGGTTTCTTGGTTTATACTTCTTATTTTGGGTGCTAATTGACTTGTCTAGCTAAGGTAACGATTCCGAGTTACTCGACGGATATATGTTACATAGCTTTGGTTTCTTTTATTTTTGGTTCATCTTTTGTTTTGGTTCATGTTATTATGATTTATGGATTTTTAGTAGTAATATGATAAGTGGTATGATTTCTATGTTGTATGGAATTTTTTTATGTTGTTTAGTGTTCTTGATGAATTTTTATGATTGTTCATAATAATGATTTTTGTATGATGGATGGTTAAATTGGTTGGTAAAATGGGTGTTTGATTAATTAAAACATGTTAGAAACAATTTGGGTGATTGATGGTGGTGGCCGGAAAAGGGCTGGAAAAACCGGACCAAACCAGCCGGTCCAGGCCGGTCCAGACCGGTCTGGGTTGGTCAAGGGTGGGTCCGGGTTTTGGTCTTTGGGTTGTGTCGATGTTTGATTGTTATGTGGTTGTTTTGACGGGTTTTAATTATGTTAAGCATGCGGGAAATAATTAAGAAACGGTTTTTGTAAAAATTGTAAAATCTGCCAAAACAGCCCCAACAGGCCCGTGGGCCCATTCAGGCCCATGTTGGGTTCGGCCCAAAAGTCAGCCCGTGGGTCCCACTTTGGGACTTGTGACGGTTTTTGAGTTATCGTCATTTTATCGTGTTTTGTAATAATTAGCAAGCGAGAAATATTAATAAGTAAAATATTTAATTAAAAAGGGTTTTCATAAAATTATTATTTCTCACATGTTAGAAATTATAAGACGAAATCGTAGTTTAATTTAATATCCTTTAAGTCAAGCGGGTTTTGGTATGATATAATAATTCACATGTTAGTAGTTAATAAAATAACATGTAATGAATATGTTGACTTTTTATTGTAACACCCGGAAATGTACCCTATTTTTCTATTAGAAATATTTTACGGATACTTTTCAGTAATTTTAAGTTTTAAATTATCTTTTTAAGTTCCGAGTCGAATTTGGAATTTCCGAGTTCGTATTTGGAATTTCTGCGAGATTTCATGAAAATGTCGTCTTCAGTCTAGTTTGACTTTTCTTGACTTTGGTAATCGCCTTTGACTTTTTCTCTACACATCTCACCCAACCCCCTCCTTAACCTAAAATCTCATTAAACACAAAATCAAACCTAGTTTTCTTCTTCCTTAAGAAATCAATTTCCCTCTTTGATTTCAAGCTTGGAATTGACGTAACTTCTTCGTTACTCAATAGAATTTACGTAAGTTTATCTTAATCTTCCTCCCGTACCTTCCTCTATCCGCATAGATGTTAAAATCATCGTCTTTCTCGCTTTTCAAACTTTCCGTCTTTCTCAAGATGAACTTTATTCATCTTTTTACGATCTAATTGTAGGTGGCGACCTCCAAGATCCCGATAAAGACTATTTCCTTATAGAAGAGGAGCTTGACGATTAGGGAAGACGCTCAAAGGTAACGGTGAAGGGTTACTCGGTATTACTTACGTGTTTTATATGTTTATATGCTAGAGAATCGTATTAGATTACGAGTAGGAAGATTAGCATCCATGCTATGATTAGTAAATGATGTTATATGATGAATATGGATGATATATATTGATTGTTGATGATTATTTGAAGTATATATGAGAATTGAAATGATGTGGAAATGATTTGGTTGAGTTTTGGAAGCTCTCGGGTGAAGAAGTGCTCCCAGCCGGTCGACCGGCCGCCGGTCTGACCACCGGCTGGGAACACATCAGAAACTCATTTGGAAATTTGGGTTTTTGCATGATATGGTGCTCCAGGCCGGCCAACCGGCCACCGGTCAACCCACCGGCCTGGAACACATCAGTGTTGAAGTGTTGGTTTTGTTGTGATGTTCTGTGCCGGTCGACCGGCCGCCGGTCGACTGACCGGCCCAGACCCCTTTTCTCTGTTTTTGGGATTTTGCCTGTGTTCTGAGCCGGCCCACCGGCCGCCGGTCTGTTGCCCGTCCTGGAACACGGCTGTATGCATTTCCTTTATTTTCAAAAACTCGTGATTTATAATAGTTCGCATGATCGGTTTACCGTGAAATTTTACGTAATGTCTTATAATATTCATGCTTCGGTTATATGATATTTCTTTCGCATGTATCTCATGTTTTGTGACGGTTTTCGATATGTCCCACTTTGAGTCGGTTTTTCATATATGTTACGGTTTGAGCACGGTTTTGTCTTGTGCTTTGTATTCTCATTCCCTTGGCTACCTTCCCGTTCGTAAGGCTGGAATGTCGGAACGGAGAGGTATCCTACTGCTTAAATGCATGTGTTAGTGGGCATACGACGACGTTGTTTGGAGTTGAACGCTATGCGTTGATCGACCCGGCCGTCAAATGTTGTGTACTTGCGAGGTGGTGTTATTTGCATTTAGCGTACCGCTTGTTATGAGCCTTGAGCTCTTTTCCGCCTCTTTCGTGAATTGATCTACCGAATTTGGGGTACTCGGCATTATATTGTAAGCCGAAGTCTTGATGCGAAAAGCGTTTTAATCGCATGTCGAATCGGAACACGTTTATTTTTTTTTTTTTTTTTCCCCCCCCCCCGATATCCTGGCCATGTTTAGACTAGGACCCTTGGGATATTTTTATTATCGTCTTGCTACCACAGGAGGAAATTAGTCCCTCACATATACGATGTAGGTTCTGTGTTTGTATGAGTTCAGAGAAAGCTTTAAATCCCGTGGATGACCTATTTAAAAAAATCAATTCTTGCTAAAGTGGAAACACTATGCCGTAAGCGTTTCATTTACCGTGAGAGATGTTGTCTTGTGTCGTTCTTGAATGCGTGATTTCATGATATTGTTCATGGTCATTGCATGATTGGACACCGTCATTGTCTTGGTTCGTGTTTGGATGATAATATGTTGAATTCTTTGTGATCATCATATGACTTGACTGGTTGGTCTGTTGAGTCTCAATCTTATCAATCTTATACCGCTAACGGTGAGATGTAAGCCCTAGTGAGCGTATTCGATTGCCTAAGAGTGTCTATTCCGAGTCTTTGAATAATATGATGGTTACGGATTTGATTTCCACATGATCTTATCATTTTCTATAGAATTGCCTATCTAATCTTATCGCACCTCACATGTATATCTGTATGTATGCATGCTTTACTTTCGTATTACCTTATATGTACGTTTGATGTAATATGGCTGGGAGAACCCGGAGTTACTCCCCACTGACTGTGGCATTCATGTTTTTCATGGATGAACAGGTTTCCTGCGTGGATGATTTTTGGATGTGACTTTTTGGGGTTCGGGTGTGAGCTAGCGGGCGTTGTCCCTGGAAGTTCACCTCTAGACGATAGTAGCTAGTTTTTATTAAACACTTGTTCTTTGCTAACATTTGAAGAGACCCCGTCTCTTTATTGTATATTCCGTTTTTAGTTTGTAATATTTGACACCTCTCGTTTTATTTACAATGCATGTATAAAAGTTTTTAAATTACCGTATTTCCGCATATCTTTTCACATGCTTGTATGTTTTATCTTTCCGCATTCGCGAGGGTTGTCACAGTTGGTATCAGAGCTTTGATCGCTCCCGACGCACACACGTGAACCCTAACTTAAACTACTTGACCTGGAAATAATAAATGAGAGAGTTGGGTAGCAGTTAAGGACTTTATTTGGTAGTCTATTTGTTTTTGCTAATTGATAGGATAACTTAATTTGTTTTTGTTTCTTATGAAGATGGTTAGACCGCGTTCAGCTGATAATATTAGGATGGAGGCTCTTGCTCAAGTGCTGAAGAATCAGCAAGATGCCGCTCTAGCTAATGCCAACCAAGTTCACCCTAGAAGGGAGGACAATCAACAAGGTGGTTATGCATGGGTGGCGGGTCAGATTGCGAGGAGTAAGATCGTGCCTTATGGTGGAGAACCGGATCCTACGGAGCTATCCGATTGGTTCTGGGAGATGGAAAAGCAGTTTGATCTTTACCAAGTCCGGGAAGAGGATAAAGTGAGGGTTGCAAAGCACTTTCTAGTGCGGGAAGCAGACAACTGGTGGGCTATCACAAGTGCCACCGCAACTCTTGAAGAGGACTTCAACTGGGCTTGCTTTAAGGCTCTTGTGGAGGGTAGGTTTTATCCCAAAGAGCTTAAACAACAAAGGCTCAAGGAGTTCATAGATGTTAAACAAGGCAACCTATCGGCTCAAGATTTTACGACGGAGTTTAATAAGCTCGCTCACTTTGCGCCGAGGCTTATTCGTGATGATGAAGATCGTGCATTCTACTATCCTAATAAGTTGAATGCCGTGCTGCAAAGTAAAGTGAGAAGGGGTACCGCATCCTTTGGAGATCTCTACGACGATGCCTTGTGGGCTGAAAATTCAATGAAGGCTATAAGGGATGAAGCTTTAATGAACAATCCCTCTCCTTCTTATGCTCCTAGGCCGAATGCCTTTGGGAAGAGGCCATTTATTCCGTCTTCCTCTAATTCCTATGCTAACAAGAGGAGGTTTAATCCTTCTTCCAATGCCAATACAAGGAATCCTTCTCCTTTTATTCCTAGAGCTACGTCAAATGTGGTTCATAGGCCTTATGCCCCTCAAGCTCAAGCTCAAGGTCGTCAATGTAGTGGTTGTAGACTTCCTCTACACCCCGGTAGAACTTGTACCAACCGACCTTACATTTGCTTCTTTTGTCAAAAGGGTGGTCATCGTTACGAAGATTGCCCCGATCGAAAGTTGCCTCCTCCTCCTAAGCCTAAGGGTTCAATCTTTGTCATGAGCCATGCCGAAGCCGACGCTCATCCCGAGATCATTACGGGTATGTTCTCAATTTTAGAGCAACCGTGTCTTATTTTATTTGATACCGGTGCTTCAATGTCTTTTGTGTCTTCAACCTATGCTAATAAATTATCAATCAAGCCAACATCTAGTGAGGATACTCCCATATCCTTACCTTCCGGAGATATTATCTCTTGTTCAACTCTTTATCCAAATGTACCTATATCTATTTCGGGTTCTATCTTTCCCGCAAATCTCCTTAAGTTTCCTCTAGGAGAGTTTGATATTATATTAGGTATAGATTGGTTAGCTATTTATCATGCTAGGTTCGAGTGTCGCGATCAAAAGATTTTCTTAAAGAGTCCTTTAGGTGTTAGAGTAACCTATAAGGGATCTCATCCCCGTAAAGGTGTGTCTTTAATTTCCGCTTTGAGGTTGGTAAGTATGGTTAGAAAAGGTTACCAAGCATTCTTGTGTGTGGTGACTTCTTCAAATACCTCTTTGCCAAGTATGGAAGATGTACCTATTGTTCGAGAGTTCATTGATGTATTTCCTGAAGATTTGCCCGGGATTCCTCCCGAGCGTGATGTTGAATTCTCTATTGATCTTGTTCCTGGTTCTGGTCCAATTGCCAAAGCTCCTTATCGTATGGCTCCGTCTGAATTGAAAGAATTAAGGAAGCAGTTGGATGATATGATTGAAAAAGGTTTTATTCGACCAAGTGCCTCGCCTTGGGGTGCTCCAGTTCTTTTTGTGAAGAAGAAGGATGGTTCTGTGAGATTGTGTATCGATTACCGTGAATTGAATCGGATTACAATCAAGAATAGGTATCCTTTACCAAGAATTGAGGATTTGTTTGATCAATTAAAGGGTGCTTCTACTTTTTCGAAGATTGATTTGAGATCGGGTTATAATCAAATTCCGGTTAGAGATGTTGATATTCCAAAGACCGCTTTTAGTACGAGGTATGGCCATTATGAGTTCAAGGTAATGCCATTTGGATTGACGAATGCTCCTGCTATCTTTATGGATCAAATGAACCGCACATTTAGTGAATATCTTGACAAGGGTGTGGTGGTATTCATAGATGATATTCTTATTTTCTCCAAGTCCGAAGATGAGCATGCTATTCATTTGAGGATTATTTTGGGTGTTCTACGTCGTCAGAAGTGGTATGCTAAGTTCTCTAAGTGTGAGTTCTGGTTACCTAAAGTGTCCTTTCTTGGACATGTAATTTCTAAAGAAGGTGTTATGGTGGATCCTTCCAAGATTGAGGCCGTTGTTGATTGGAAGAGTCCGACTGATATTAGAGAGATTAGAAGTTTCCTTGGTTTAGCTGGTTATTATCGAAGATTTGTCAAAGATTTCTCTAAGCTTGCTAGACCTATGACTCAGTTATTGAAGAAGGAAACCAAATTCCTATGGAATGAAGCTTGTGAAAATGCGTTTCAGGAGTTAAAGAAGAGGTTAACTACCGCTCCGGTGTTGACTTTGCCTGAAGATGGAGTAGACTTTGATGTCTATTGTGATGCTTCTAAATGGGATTAGGTTGTGTTCTTATGCAGAATAGGAAGGTTGTGGCTTATGCTTCTAGGCAGTTGAGAGTTCATGAAGTGAACTATCCTACTCATGATCTAGAATTGGCCGCTGTTGTTCATGCTTTGAAAGTATGGAGACATTATTTAATTGGAGTTCATTGTCGTATCTTCACCGATCACAAAAGTTTGAAATACATATTTACTCAAAAAGAGTTGAATATGAGGCAAAGAAGATGGTTGGAATTGGTGAACGATTATGATTTTGAGTTATTATATCATGAAGGGAAGGCTAATGTTGTTGCCGATGCTCTTAGTAGGAAAGCTTCTCATGCTTTGAATGCTTTGCATGTTTTGCCTGTTGATCTTTGTGCTGAGTTTCGAAGATTGAGTTTGGAGTTTGTAGAGCGTGGATTTGTTCATATTGGTGCTATGATTGCCGAGCCTGTGTTTCTCCGTGAAATCCGTGAAAGCCAAGTTGATGATCTTACCTACAAGTCTATCCAAGCCAAGATTCTTGAAGGTAATGGTAAAGATTTCAAGTTTGATAATGAAGGTGTTCTTCGTTTCCATGGTCGTTTATTTGTTCCTAATGCTCTTAATTTGAGGAAGCGAGTTCTGGATGAAGCTCATCTTTCCCCTTATTCTATTCACCCCGGTGGTGATAAGATGTACAAAGATTTGAAGTTGCAGTTTTGGTGGCCAAACTTGAAGGGTGATGTTGTGTCATATGTTGGAAGATGTTTGACTTGCCAACAAGTGAAGATTGAACACAAGAGACCCGGTGGATTGCTACAACCATTGGATATACCGCTATGGAAGTGGGAATCTATTTCGATGGATTTTGTTATGGCTCTGCCGAAGACCGTTGGAGGTAAAGATGCCGTTTGGGTTGTAGTTGATCGATTGACCAAGTGTGCTAGATTTATTCCGATCAAAGAAACTTGGAATTTGGATCGTTTAGCAAAAGCCTATGTGGATGAAATTGTTAGATACCATGGGGTTCCTATGGAGATTATATCCGACCGAGATCCGAGATTCTTTTCGAGATTTATTTTTTGGAAAGGCTTTACTAAGAGGCCATGGGTAGTAAGTTGTTGATGAGTACTGCTTTTCATGCCGCTACGTATGGTCAGACTGAGAGGACTATTCATACTTTAGAAGACTTGCTTAGGGCTTGTGCTCTTGATTTTCAGTCTAGTTGGGAAAAGAGCTTACCGTTGGTGGAGTTTTCTTACAACAACAGTTATCATGCATCTATCAAGATGGCTCCATATGAAGCTCTTTATGGAAGGAAATGTCGGAGTCCTATATGTTGGAATCAATTGAGTGACAATCGTGATTTAGGCCCGGATGTTCTTGTTGAGACCATTGATAATGTGAAGGTCATTCGTGATAGAATGAAAGCCGCTCAAGACCGTCAAAAGTCTTATGCCGATATCCGAAGAAGGCCGTTAGAGTTTGAGGTTGGTGATAAAGTGTTCTTGAGGGTGTCTCCTATGAAGGGTGTTAAAAGGTTTGGTGTTAAGGGTAAATTAAGCCCGAAATACATTGGACCCTTTGATATTGTGGAAAGGATTGGTGCAGTTGCTTATAAGTTGGAATTGCCGCCGAATTTGGCTAAGGTTCATGATGTTTTTCATGTTTCTCAATTGAGAAAGTATGTTAGTGATCCAAGCCATGTATTTCAAAAGGAATTGCCCGAGCTTGAACCGAATTTATCCTTTGAAGAGAAGCCGATTCGTATCCTAGACCGTAAGGATAGAAAGTTGAGAAGTAAAGTAGTTCCGTTGGTGAAAATCTTGTGGAGAAGTGCTAATGTCGAAGAAGAGACTTGGGAAACCGAAGCTTCTATGCGTAGTAAATATCCGAGTCTTTTCGAGTAAGGTAAATTTTATTTTTCCTCAAGTTTCGAGGGCGAAACTTTTTAAAAGGTGGGGTGATTGTAACACCCGGAAATATACCCTATTTTTCTAATAGAAATATTTTACGAAATCGTCTCAGTAATTTTTAAGTTATAATTTATAATTTTAAGTTCCGAGTCGAATATTGAATTTCCGAGTTCGTATTTGGGATTTCTGCGAGATTCCATGAAAAAGCCGCCTTCAGTCTAGTTTGACTTTTCTGGACCTTGGAAATCGTGTTTGACTTTTTCTCTACACAACTCACAACACACTCCCTCCTTAACCAAAAATCTCATTAAACACAAAATCAAACCTAGTTTTCTTCTTCCTTAAGAAATCAATTTCCCTCTTTGATTTCCATCTTAGATTTGGCGTAGTTTCTTCGTTACTCGATAGAATTTACGTAAGTCTATCTTAATCTTCCTCCCGTACCTTCCTCTATCCGTATTGATAATAAAATTATCGTCTTTCTCGCTTTTTAAGCATTCCGTCTTTCTCAAGATGAACTTTATTCATCTTTTTACGATCTAATTGTAGGTGGCGACCTCCAAGATCCCGATAAAGAATATTTTCTTATAGAAGAGGAGCTTGACGATCATTAGAGACGCATAGAAGGTAACGGTGAAGGGTTACTCGGTATTACTTACGTGTTTTACATGTTTATATGCTTGAAAATCGTATTAGATTACGATTAGGAAGTTTAGATACCATGCTATGATTAATGAATGATGTTATATGATGATTATTGATGATATATGTTGATTGTTGATGATTATTGGAAGTATAATTGAGTTTTGAAATGAATTGGTTGAGAATTGGAAGCTCTCGGGTGAAGAAGTTTTCCCAGCCGGTCGACCGGCCGCCGGTCTGACCACCGGCTGAGAACACTCCAGAAACCCATTTCTGAAACTTGGATTTTTGTGTAAGAGGTGCTCCAGGCCGGCCAACCGGCCACCGGTCAACCCACCGGCCTGGAACACATCAGTGTGGAAGTTTTGAGTTTGGTATGATTGGCTGTGCCGGTCGACCGGCCGCCGGTCGACTGACCGGCCCAGACCCCTTTCCTCTGTTTTTTGGGATTTTGCCTGTGTTCTGAGCCGGCCCACCGGCCGCCGGTCTCCAGCCCGGCCTGGAACACGGCTGTATATTTTTCCTTCAATTTCTAAAACTCGTAATTTATAATAGTTCGCATGATCGGTTTGTCGTATAATTTTACGTAATGACTTATAATATTCATGTTTTGGTTATACGATATCTCTTTCGCATGTATCAAATGTTTTGTGACGGTTTTCGATATGTTCCCACTTTGAGTCGGTTTTTACAAATGAGTCGGTTTGAGCACGATTTTGTATTGTGCTTTGTATTCTCATTCCCTTGGCTACCTTTCCGTTCGTAAGGCTGGAATGTCGGAACGGAGAGGTATCCTACTGCTTAAATGCATGTGTTAGTGGGCATACGACGACGGTGTTGGGAGTTGAACGCTATTGGCGTTGATCTACCCGGCCGTCAAATTTTGTTACTTGCGAGGTGGTGGTTTATTTGCTGTAGCGTACCGCATGTTATTGAGCCGAATGAGCTCGTGTTCCGCTCTTTTCGTGAATTTGATCTAACCTAGAATGTGGGTACTCGGCATTTATTATTATTTAATCCCGAGTCTTGGGTGCGAAACGTGATCGCATATCGAATCGGAAAATGTGATTCCGAGAATCTGGCCAGGTTTAGATTAGGAGCCTTATCGTTCCTACCAGGAGGAAATGTGTCTACATAGGCGAAATGTAAGCATCGCGCATGAGTTCAGGGAAATGTGATCCCGTGGATGCCTTTAATCATACTTGCCATGTACACGATGCTAGTGCGTTTCATTTACCGTGAGATTTGTCGTCTTGTGTCGTCTTTGAATGCGTGATTTCATGACATTATTCATGGTCATTGCATGATTGGACACCGTCATTGTCTTGGTTCGTGAATGGATGATAATATGTTGGATTTGTGTCATCATCGCATGACTTGACTGGTTTGTCTGTCGAGTCTCAATCTTATCAATCTTATACCGCTAACGGTGAGATGCAAGCCCTAGTGAGCGTATTCGATTGCCTAAGAGTGTCTATCCCGAGTCTTGGAATAACATGATGTTTACGGAATTGATTTCTACATGATCTTATCATTATATCTCGTATTGCCTATCTATTTTTATCGTAACTCACATGGATATGTATATATATGCATGCTTTACTTTCGTATTACCTTATGTGTACGTTTGATGTAATATGGCTGGGAGAACCCGGAGTTACTCCCCACTGACTGTGGCATTCATGTTTTTCATGGATGAACAGGTTTATTGCTTGGATGACTTTTTGGATACGATATTTTGGGGTTCGGGTGTGAGCTAGCGGGCGTTGTCCCTGGAAGTTCACCTCTAGACGATAGTAGCTAGTTCTTGTTAAACACTTGTTCTTTGCTAACATTTTAAGAGGCCTCGTCTCTTTGTTGTATATTTCCGCGTTTAGTTTGTAATATTTGACACTCCTCGTTGTATGTACAATGCATGTATAAAAGATTTTTTTTTACTACCTATTTCCGCATTATAATTCGCATGCTTGTTTGATTTATTATTCCGCATTCGCGAGGGTTGTCACAGAGATGGCTAGTACTTAAGCTGGCTCCAGTCCCAAAACGGATCAGGCAGCCATGCCCCGACTTGGATATAAACCCACCAAGCCGAGACACAAAAGCTATCAAGCGGTGAACTATATGCTCGTTAAAGATAGTACGGCCTATCAATGTCATGGCCCAAGCTACTCATTTAGAATTAGAATGGTCAAGACGTCATATACTCATAATTCTCTATGGGTACTTAGTCAACACGACACCAACCATATAAACAAACAGTCACGGAAAAACATCCTATCAGGTGACTAATTGCATATAAACATCATATTCACATATCATATCGCCTCATATCTACTAAGGCTAATTCATTAATTAAATACAACCTTACTTGAAGACAAATCCCCGACCCGAGTCCCGCGACGGGTCATCAGTCAAAACGGGTCTGACTAGATCTTAGTTTGACCAAACCCGTTTGATCAAACCGGCTAGAAACAGAGTCTTTACCACATAGACTTAGACATAAAAGTCAACATATTCATTACATGTTATTTTATTAAAAATTCTAACATGCGAATTAATATATCATACCAAAACCCGTTTGACTAAAAAGATATTAAATTAAACTACGATCTCGTCTTATAATTTCTAACATGTGAGAAATAATAATTTAATGAAAAATCTTTTAATTAAATATTTTACTTATTAATATTTCTCGCTTGCTAATTATTACAAAACGCGATAAAATAACAATAACTCAAAAACCGTCACAAGTCTAAGTAAGGGGACCCACGGGCTGATTTGGGCCGACTTGACACGGGCCTGGACTGGGCCCCACGGCTGGTTTGGGCCTGTTTTGGCTGTTTTGTAAATTTTACTAAAATCGTTTCCTAAAAATTCCCGCATACTTAACATAATTAAAACCCGTCAAAACAACAACATAACCATCAAACATCGACACCACCCAAAGACCAAAAACCCGGACCCACCAAGGACCAACCCAGACCGGACTGGACCGGGCCTGAACCGGCCTGAACCGGCCTGGTTTGGGTCCGGTTTAGGATGATTTTCCAGCCACTTTGCACGGTTCTTCCACCCAACAAACACCAAATTAATTCCAACATGTTTTAATTATCAAACAACCATTTTAACAACCATCATGCAAAAATCATGATTATGAAGAAATCATAAAAATATATCAAGAACACTAACATGTTTATAAATTCATACAACATAATAAAATTAACAACTTATCATGTTACTAACCAAAAATCATAAAATCATAATAATATGAACAAAAACTAAACATGAACCAAAAACTAAAGAAACAAAAGCTAAAGGCTATGTGACATTATTTCGTCGAGTAAATCGGAATCGTTACCTTAGCTAAACAAGTCAATTAGCACCAAAATAAGAAGTATAAACAAGAAACCCTCCTACTAATCTTCACCCAAAATATACGAGTCTCCAAACTCGTCTTCAAAATCTTCCCCTATAAGAAAAGACAAGAACAACATTATTAGAACTTAAACTTGATTTTTCCATAATTAAATGTTGAAAACGATTTTGACGGAATTGAAAATAAACCGTACTAGAAGATGGAGAGCGAAGAGGAGATTCTAGAATTATAATTTAGGACGAATTTAATTAAGAAATGAAGATTTTATGAGGATTTTTGCTCAAGAACGATGAAGAACGGATGAAGAACGCTCAAGAACACTCAAGAACGATTAAAGAAAGTGATAATTTGATCTTAATTTGATTTGTTGAAAAATGAAAAGTTGTTAGTGAGTAGTGGAGTGGAGGGAGCCGTGTAAATATAGAGGGATTAGGAAGTCGGGTTTTGAAATTGTTGTTACGGAATTGACTCGCGTTTAATAATTATTTTACGGTAATTGATTAAATATTAAGTTAATTAAATTAAATATCAAGATATTATGTTATATTAATCAAAAGAAATGAAAATATCAAGCCCTATTAGAGGGTAGGAGAGCCGTGTGGCTTTGTGATTATCGGGTCAGTTTTGTAAACGATTTGCGTAATTTTCGTTAACTGATCGATAAAGTTGATAAATATCTAAGATATTCCTATTAGTTTAATAAAAAGAATTAAAATATCTAATGTGAGTGGAAAACGATGACATGGGCGTGTGACTCATGCCAAAGTCGAGTTTCGGGTTTGTTTCGGGATTTACGATGAGTCGGGAATAGTTAAATGATTCCCGGGTTTAAACCGTAAAACCTTATTATAAAATTCCGAATAAATTCAAAATAATTTTATTAAATTATCATAAATTCTAATAAATCTAAATAAAAATAAATCAAAAATATTATTTTTTTTTTTAAATAAAATTTCGGTCTTCAAACTTATAAGGCGAGTCGGGAAAAAGTCAAAGTCGACTTAAAAGTCGAGAAAAGTCAAAGATGACTAAAAAGTCAAGAAAAGTTTATGACGACTTAAAAGTCAAGAAAAGTCAATGACGACTTTGAAAAGTCAAGAAAAAGTCAAAGACGACTTAAAAGTCAAGAAAAGTCAAAGATGACTAAAAACGGTCTTTTCATGAAATCTCCCAGAA
The DNA here is from genome assembly GCA_022085475.1 of Heliosperma pusillum. Taxonomy (NCBI): domain Eukaryota; kingdom Viridiplantae; phylum Streptophyta; class Magnoliopsida; order Caryophyllales; family Caryophyllaceae; genus Heliosperma; species Heliosperma pusillum. Next base: position 13,856 of record JAIUZE010074100.1, read on the forward strand.
ATTCCAAATACGAACGCGGAATTTCAAAATACGACTCGAAACAATAAATGCTATTTTAAAAACTTAAGTCTGTTGAAAAGTGTTAGTAAATATTTTTACTAGAAAAATTTGGGTACTTTTCGGGTTGTTACAATAATAAAATGACAATAACGTCAAACTTCTAGAGAGCCAACCGTTATTGATGAACGTTAATCAACTGATTATTATACAAAGTATACCCTGTGAACCTACAGAGATTTATTTATGTTATTGCACTAACTGTGGAGGACACTGGCTCCAACAATCTCTCACTTGTCCGTACAAGTGTATGTGCGATAACCGATTCTCATATCCATAATAAATTTCTCCCACTCAATGTAAACCAATTTGCAAAGTCCGTATTCACAAAGGTCGTAGTTTACAAGTGATGAGTATCAAGAGTGGTTTCCTCGACTAGAGAGTAACTTAACTGATAAACGAATCTTTATTTGAGCATGGCCATGCATTTCAGTTACAACTCCTCGAGTGGCCCTGAGAAATAACATAACCTGATAAAGGTTGGATATTTTCTTCAACTCGAATCTTGCAGATACAAGCGCAGTATGAAATGACCCAGTAACAATCTACTTAGCCTCCTGTTACGGTCGAC
>JAIUZE010074101.1:0-22595 GCA_022085475.1 Heliosperma pusillum
TGTTGGAGCCAGTGTCCTCAACAGTTAGTGCAATAACATAAATAAATCTCTGTAGGTTCACAGGGTATACTTTGTATAATAATCAGTTGATTAACGTTTATCAATAACGATTGGCTTGCTAGATAAGTTTGACGTTATTGTCATACAGATGGCGGTGATCAACTGGTCCCTAAAAGTCACACCTAAAGGATGTGATTGAGAGATGTGATTATTTCAGAAAATAATCATATTGATGCCTTATTAAATGACTAAAAGGTTAGTCGGTGTTTTTTGACTAAAAGGTTAGTCAATGTGATGATGATATAATTATTTAATAACGATTAAATAATGTTAGCTAAGACGAATCAACTGTAATTCGTAATTAAATATAAAATGTTATATTTAGTTATAGTATATAATGTGAGCTTAAACGAATTAAAATGTTAATTCGTAATTAAACATAAACCGTTATATTTAATTAGCAGGATTATAAATATACCGATATTGATAATTGAAGTATATATTATACGATTGTCATAATAATTGTTATGTTAATATATCCACTGCAAAATGTTGTAATGGACCTTATTAATGTATGACAACATATTAGACAAATATAATATGTATAACATTATATTAAATGGAAGCGAATTTAACCAAAAAAGAGTCCATATTACTCTTTGGAATTTCGGTCAAAATGGTAACAAAATAAGATAAAAATAACCCTTATTTTTCTCCTATGTGTGCCGTGACCTAGGGAGTATATGGAGGAGTTTTAGACTCATTCCAACTCTCTAATGATTCATCATCAATTTCACATCTAAAAAGAAAAGATACAGACTCTTTTCTCTCTAATTTTCTAGCAAAATACAAGGGCATTTCTCGATCAATCTTGGGTGAGACGATTAGGAGGATATCTGCTTTGATATCTGTTCTTAGGCCGAATTTACGAGGACTAAAGGTTATTCCTAATCCCTTTGTTTATTATGCAATTTCGTTTATGACTTGTTAATCATATAAATCATAATTTCATTATAATCCTGTAAGATTAAAAAGATGTATACGGATATATTCCCACAAGTGGTATCAGAGCCAGGTTCTAAGAAGCATCACAACTCTCGCAAAGGGTGATGTGGACCTGCGAGTGGGGAATGGAGCTAGAGTTGCTGCCGTTTCAGTGGGAACATATGTAATCCAACTCCCTAGTGGTTTTGAGTTATTGCTGAATAATTGTTACTATGTACCTAGTTTGTCGAAAAACATTATTTCTGTTTCCGTCCTTGATAAGGACGGTTTTTCGTTTTTAATAAAGGATAAAAACTGTATTTTCTCTTTAAACGATATGATTTATGGTAAAGCTGTTTCCATGAATGGAATGTATGTTTTAGATCAAACCACAGATATAATGCATGTGAGTAATAAGAAAGCAAAGGTTGGTGACAAAGATCAAACCTATCTATGACATTGTCGTATGGGACACATAAATGAAAAACGCGTGAAAAAGCTCATTGATAATGGGACTATCTCCCAATTTGACTATGAATCTTTTGGCACGTGTGAATCATGTCTCATAGGCAAAATGACTCGAATTTCCTTCAAAGGTGTTGGAATGCGCGCTGCTGACCTATTAGGACTCATACATACTGATGTGTGTGGACCTATGTCAATCAACGCTAGAGATGGCTATAGATATTTTATCACTTTCACGGACGATTTGCGTAGATATGGTTATGTCTACTTAATGAAGCATAAAAGTGAGTCCTTTGACAAGTTCAAGGAATTCCAGAATAAGGTTGAAAACCAGCTGGATAGAAAGATTAAAGCACTACGTTCAGATCGTGGTGGCGAATATCTTTCGAATGAGTTTGATCAACACCTTAAAGACTGTGGTGGAGTACTACAGTTAACTCCACCTGGAACACCACAATTGAATGGTGTGTCCGAACGGAGGAATCGAACATTGCTTGATATGGTTCGATCCATGATGAGTCACACGGTTGTACCTGACTCATTATGGGGATATGCTCTATTGTCAGCTGCTCTAATACTTAACCGAAGTCCGTCTAAAACTGTAGACAAGACTCCATATGAATTATGGAAGGGAACGGTCCCTAACTTGTCCTTTATTCGGGTTTGGGGCTGCGAGGCTTATGTCAAGTGGAGACCTGACGATAAGCTCGGCCCACGACCGGTCAAGACATACTTTATTGGTTATCCAAAAGGGATGTTTGGTCATTACTTTTACTCGCCTAACGAACATCGAGTTTTTGTTGCGGCTAGTGCGACGTTCTTAGAGAAAGAATTTCTCGAGAATAGGACAAGTAATGGAACCTTCGAACTGTCGGAGATTCAAGAACCAACAAACGAGCAACAAAGGAGGAAACGTTCCTCATCCATCGGCTGCGGTAAATATTCCGGAGGAAACTAGAAGGTCGGGTAGAGTCTCCATTTCTCCAGACAGATACATTGGTATGGTCGAGGAGAATGGGAGAGATGACGTTTTACTCCTAGAGAGTAACGAACCCGCTACCTATAAAGGTGCCATGACCTGTTCCGACTCTAAGCTATGGCTTGACGCCATGCAATCCGAGATGGACTCTATGTATGAGAATGACGTATGGAATCTGGTTGACTTACCTGATAAGGTTCGGCCTCTTCAGTGCAAATGGCTTTACAAAATAAAGCATTCTGTAGAAGGACAACCAGATACCTACAAGGCACGACTAGTGGCAAAGGTTTTCACTCAAGTGCAAGGATTGCACTATGATGAAATTTTTGCACCCGTAGTTATGCTGCGTTCCATTCGGATAATCTTAGCGATTGCCGCTTTTCATGACTATGAAATTTGGCAAATGGATGTGAAAAACGCCTTCTTAAACGGTTATTTGGAGGAGGAGTTGTACATGGTACAACCCGAAGGTTTCATGACCTAAAAATCCTAAGAAGGGTATGCAAGCTTAAGCGTTCCATCTATGGACTTAAGCAGGCTTCTCGGAGTTGGAATCATCGTTTCGACCAGGTGATAAAAGAGAATGGATTTACTCGAGCGGTCGAGGAACCATGCTTATATATCAAGTCGAGTGGGAGCAAGATTGTCTTCCTAATATTGTATGTCGATGACATACTCTTGATTGGGAATGACATACCTCTCTTAACTTCGGTAAAAGTTTGGTTAAAGAACCATTTCCAGATGAAAGATCTGGGCCAGGCACAAAGAAGTTTGGGGATCCGTATCTACAGAGATAGATCACGACGGATGTTATCCCTCAGTCAGGAGTCTTATATAGATAAGATTCTTGAGAGGTTCAGCATGACCAACTCCAAGAAGGGGAACCTTCCAATGGTCTCTGGGATGCATTTGAGTAAAGCTCAGGCACCAAAGACATCGGAAGAGGTCGAGCGCATGAGTCGGATTCCTTATGCATCAGCTATAGGATCGGTCATGTATGCCATGATATGCATATGTCCAGATGTGGCATATGCATTGAGTATGACGAGTCGTTATCAAGGCAATCCAGGTGAAACACACTGGATAACTGTTAAGAATATCCTTAAGTTCCTACGGAGGACTAAGGATTGGGTATTGACTTATGGAGGTGACACTGAGCTATGCGCAACCGGTTACGCAAATGCTAGCTTCCAAACGGCTCGAGATGACTCGAAATCTCAGTCTGGATTCGTGTTTACTCTTAATGGTGCTGCGGTCAGCTGGAAAAGCTCCAAACAAAATGTTATAGCAGATTCTACGACTGAGTCCGAGTACTATGCCGCTTCAGAGGCTGCGAAGGAAGCAATATGGATGCGTCAGTTCTTACAGGGACTAACCGTAGTTCCTAGTTCGGATGACCCGATCACCATCTATTGTGATAATAGTGGTGCTATCTTCCAGGCTAAGGAGCCCAAGTCCAGCAACAAGTCTAGGCATGTACAACGGAAGGCTCACATGATCCGAGATTACGTGGAGCAAAGGGAAATAGTGATAGACAAGATTGCTACGGATGATAACGTCGCAGATCCTCTCACTACACCATTGAGATATGATAAGCATGAAGGGCACGTTATTTCCATGGGAATCAAACGTGTTCCTGAGTTGTATTAGTTGTTTTATATGGATTAGGCACCTGTATCTTTTTCATAAAACTATCTATAAAATCATCGTATTGTTTTATATTTTGTTTTTCATGTGGGTTGTACTGACAACATTGAACACCACAAAGTGAACTGAATTACATTATATTTTGTTTTGGTCTGTAATCGCCTACATGAGCTGATAACTCTGGCAATTATTCTGTGAAGTCGATTGATGGTGGGTTCAATGAGCCATAAGTGAAACAGTTGACTGATCGATCACAGATGCGGGTTATAATGATACTGCGCAGGACATTTTGTGACGACGTTATGGAGTCCTAAATGTTTCATAACATTAGGTGCCAGGTCGTGGATAGGACATCCATAGTGTTCCTAGAGTCGATTCTTTTGACTATCGACTGTATCTTGAGATAAAGGCAGTTTTTGGGTGACTTTGGTTTCTTTCTCATGGTCGACCGTAACGGGAGGCTAAGTATATTTTCACTGGGTCATTTCAACCTGCGCCTGTATCTGCAAGATTCGAGTTGAAGAAAATATCCAACCTTTATCAGGATATGATATTTCTCAGGGCCACTCGAGGAGCTGTAACTGAAATGCATGGCCATGCTCGAATGAAGATTCATTTATCAGTTAAGTTACTCTCTAGTCGGGGAAACCACTCTTGATACTGATCACTTGTAAACTACGACCTTTGTGAATACGGACTTTGCAAATTGGTTTACACTGAGTGGGAGAAATTTATTATGGATATGAGAATCGTTTATCGCACATACACTTGTACGGACAAGTGGGAGATTGTTGGAGCCAGTGTCCTCCACAGTTAGTGCAATAACATAAATAAATCTCTGTAGGTTCACAGGGTATACTTTGTATTGTAATCAGTTGATTACCGTTTATCGATAACGGTTGGCTTGCTAGATAAGTTTGACGTTATTGTCATACAGATGGCGGTGATCAACTGGTCCCTAAAAGTCACACCTAAAGGATGTGATTGAGAGATGTGGCAATATATAATGGAGGGAACAAGAATAATCATATTGATGCCTTATTAAATGACTAAAAGGTTAGTCGGTGTTTTTTGACTAAAAGGTTAGTCAATGTGATGATGATATAATTATTTAATAACGATTAAATAATGTTAGCTAAGACGGATCATCTGTAATTCGTAATTAAATATAAATGTTATATTTAGTTATAGTATATAATGTGAGCTTAAATGAATTAAAATGTTAATTCGTAATTAAACATAAACCGTTATATTTAATTAGCAGGATTATAAATATACCGATATTTATAATTGAAGTATATATTATACGATTGTCATAATAATTGTTATGTTAATATCTCCACTGCAAAATGTTGTAATGGACCTTATTAATGTATGACAACATATTAGACAAATATAATATGTATAACATTATATTAAATGGAAGCGAATTTAACCAAAAAAGAGTCCATATTACTCTTTGGAATTTCGGTCAAAATGGTAACAAAATAAGATAAAAATAACCCTTATTTTTCTCCTATGTGTGCCGTGACCTAGGGAGTATATGGAGGAGTTTTAGACTCATTCCAACTCTCTAATGATTCATCATCAATTTCACATCTAAAAAGAAAAGATACAGACTCTTTTCTCTCTAATTTTCTAGCAAAATACAAGGGCATTTCTCGATCAATCTTGGGTGAGACGATTAGGAGGATATCTGCTTTGATATCTGTTCTTAGGCCGAATTTACGAGGACTAAAGGTTATTCCTAATCCCTTTGTTTATTATGCAATTTCGTTTATGACTTGTTAATCATATAAATCATAATTTCATTATAATCCTGTAAGATTAAAGGGATGTATACGGATATATTCCCACATCATGCTCATAGTTAATCGCAGTAATTCAATCATACTTATCATGCCTAATTCATGTAAACATGTATAACATATACATACATCTACAAGATTGTGCCATCATATATACAACTATCATCACTCATTCACCATCATAGTTAATCGGGTTTGTTGATAGGGTTTGATGCAAGGCGATGAATTCTTCTGCCTAATTGATTGATCTCCCGACAACTACGAAACTGTCTTTACTCCTTCTCTCTTTCGAATTAGTGAACCTTCTTGCAATGCCTTTCACTTGGTCAAGATTTCTTCTTCAAATCATCGGGTTCTAGGCAAATGCTCGGGAATATAGAAAAACGGGGTAGAAACGTCACTTTCCTTACAAAACAGGTTAGAACACAGGAATCCGCCTAGAAGGCGATATTAGCTCATAAAATGGCTTAACAAAGCACAAATGACATACAAAACCGAGCTAAAATAGGGTTAAAATCATACAAATATTCACTTATCAACAGGAAGAGCCACCACCACCAATTGAAATCACATCAATATCATCTCTAGAACTCAAGTTACGACAGTTTAAAGACAGAACTTCTATAATCAAACTTCATACACTTCATTTTTTTTGTTACCAAACAAATTACCACTCTTCAACATACCTCATATCACATAAAAGACCATATTTCACAACCATTTACATGTTCTCATCATCTCAACATATCGTACAACACACAGCTACATATACTCATAGATAACATATTTTGCCATCATACACATACTTTGAATGTTTCAAATGACCTATATTCATAAATACCACATTTCATATATATATATATATATATATATATATATATATATATATATAGGAATTGCATCAAGTGAGTCCAACTAACTTAAATGAGTATGTCCTATGATTCTTGACCGTCTGATCTAACACAATCAACGCATGAGATTAAACCACGTCAGTGCGTTTTTTTAAGCTACTCTAGGGTCATCCTCAATGTACACAGAACGTCATTCTTGCTTTCTCTCTCATAACTTCCATCATAATCTCAAAATTGGGAGAACTTCAAGTTCTTCATATCCACATCATCATAATTCTTCCTGATAATTGCAAATATTTGTTGAACAATTCAAGAATTCTTTCCTTTCAATTTCATCTTTTTAATTTGCGTATCAATCACTCAACATTCAATCGTTCATCAGTGTTCTTGTAAAAACTCTATATAATTCAACACATGCTATACTTTATCGTTATTTATCTGCGATGAAGTTTTTTGGTTCAATATCTCAAGAATCAGGTATCCTGCAATTATAATTATCAAATTTTGGAAATATAATTGAACTTTTATGTTGATTATCCCTATTAATTAATGTTTTCTTGAACTTGTGCTAACCTTCAAATTTTCCAAATATAGTTCAATTTTTATGTTGATTATCCCTGTTAATTGATGTTTTTCTAAACTTAGGCTACCTACATAAATTAGGTAATTACGAGGTCAATTTGAAACAATCAAATGATTCTTGTTAGCTAATGTTATCATTAAATTAGCATTTACGATGTATCTTAATTTTGGCTTATGAGTGTGGGGCTGAACGTTTATTATCGAGCTAATTATAGCTATTTTTCATAGTTTTGGTTGATTTATTAATTGTTTCACTATTTTAAAAGTTTGACAGTAGGCGAGTCATTCATAGATCAGACGCCTAACAATTTTCAATGTTATGTTTGTTTCATTGATGTCTATAATGTTGATGTTTATTGTCACATTGTTACAGTAATATTAGGCCTCCGTAACAATACACACAATGTTTTTTTAATTTTTGTCATAGTATCTTTTTATGTTGATGTAAATGCTTATAGTAACAGTATCACAATAACATGAGTATTTCAAAGCTGTAACAATAAAGTTTTATATTAGTAGTTTTTAATGTTCTGATCATGTTTTCTCTTCATATTGTTGTTTTATATGCATTATATTCACTAGTTTGCATTATATTTCAAAGATGTTACACTGTTACAGAAACATCTTCGCTTCTTTTTTTATGGTGGATCAATATTACGGTAACTGTGTTACTGCTATTGTTACTGTAATATCCAGATTAACATGGTGTTACTGTAACATTTTTGCTGTCAACATTGATTGATTTGATTAATTACTGTAACATTATATACTCGTCATGATTCATCAATGTAACACGAAAAAATTGTTAAAAGCTCCAACTTTAATTATTTCAGTAGTAAAAGGCAAATGAATACGCACGATTCAACTGATATTGATATGCTAAAATATGTTGCAATACCACATCACAATAATGTGAAAAGTATAAAAGTATACATTATAACCGTACATTATGTTAAAAAAAGTCTCTACTAGTATTTCAACTGCATCAGGTGAGTCCACATATCTTAGGTGAGTACGTCACGTGAATCTTCACCATTAGACCTTACACAAATAAAGGGTTGAGACTAATCCTTGATTGACATATAAAAACCTCCAATCTTCAATGTGCAGCCTCATAACTGAACATCGTTTTCTCTCTCTTGTCTCTCCATCTCTCTCTATTATTATAGTCTTCTCTAAATCCCTAATTTCCCCACAATACTGAACACAAAGAAAAGCACAAACAATTTCATTACTCCTTTACACTTGAGTTTCTTGTCGGCAATTTTCTTTTTATTGCATTGAAGTATTAGTGTTACTGTAACAACATTACTGTACCGCTAGTACAGTAATCGAGTTACCGTAACATTACTCAATGAAAGAGATGTTTGTATATGTGTAACAGAGGAGTTATTGCTGTTGTTTGTAATTTTCATTTCAGGACACTACTTGGGGTCTTTCCCCACAAGCTCACATAAGGAATTCTAGTAGTGTATCATTGTGACAGTTACAGTAGCGTGCCTAGACAGTAAGATATGTGTAACAGGGTACTGTCACAATGATACTGTAACAAGGGAGTATATATGTGTACATTTTTCTTGTGTCTTAAAGTGAATTCTAGTAGTGTTGGTATTCTACTTCGTGTCATAAAAGGTTACTAGCTCAATGGTAGAGCGTTGTGCAACATTGCACAAAGGTATGGGTTCAAATCCCATTTAACCTCGAGTTATAAAAGTGGTCACAATGCTATAGGCCTATATTCAATTGAAATCGATCTATGAATTAACTCTGTAGCGCATAAATGGATCCACTCCACGAATCATTCAACCGTTAAGAATATTTCATAGTGAACGAAAATAGAATACATGGCATGAAAACTAGGTGGGACGATTGATGTGGCCTAAAGTTTGTAACAGCTAAAGTGCTAACATAAAGGTCAACTCGTGTTAGCGTACGTAACACCCCGTAATCCTGTTACAATAACGACATAAGTATGTTAGCACAACAGTGTAACCGTGTTACAGTAACAACATAAGTGTGTTACCATAACAGCCCAACTGTGTTACAATAATGACATAAATATGTTACCATTATAGTGAAATGCACACTAAAGTTAGTATGAAGCTCTCAAAACAGATTTCATAAAAAGAAAACTATTATCAAAACTAGAGATAGCTTATGTGGGATTCGAACCCACATCAGTCGTACAATTGTACGATGCTCTTCTAGTTGAGCTAATAGGCTTTTGATTTATCGTGACAAAAATGAAGGCCTTTTTTCTATGGCTTGGATATAAATCAGGGCACTAATTGTAGAATATTTGTGAATCCAGAACAATCATATGAAGGTAGCGTATAAGGTTAACGAGTAATAGAGACTTCATGAACTCTAGTGCCCATTCTGAGAAAGAGCACGAAAGCACTCAACAAGACTTGTCGACAAAAAAATTTGCATTGAGCGGACTTGAAAATTTAGGTAAATGCATTCGCACTAAATTCGTAAACGGGAGTCAAAATTATTATTTATTGTAATAGCTAACATATGTTACAGTAACAATAAAGATGTGTACGACGACAATGGTAAAGATTTGATACAATAAGAAGTCTCATGTGTTACAATAACAAACAATTTACATGATACAGTAACTTAGAGAAAATTAAGTTAGTTACAAATTCACATTGACAATATGTGTTAAATAACGAGCTGTATGTGTTACAATAACTTAGAGAAAATTCTCTCCTAATTATTTGACATCCTAGTCATAATTCAATACTTACTTAATTAAGTAACACGATTTTTTGAAAGTACTAACAATAGTTACTCGATAATGGGTAATATATACAAGCTACTTTATAATATTAGTAATGTTGGTCTATAATGTAACTAGTGTTACTATATGGAACGACTGATGTTACTCTATAAGGTAACTAGTGTAACTTAAGTTAGTTACAAATTCACATTGACAATATTCAGGACTTAGAGACGGGACAAGGGTTGTGTTCCTATAACTAAACACGAGACATGACAAAGGTTGTGTTACTATAACAAAACACAAATTCTCATTTGTGACTGGGCGACCCGTTGCAAGCTTAAGACGAGTCAAGCCCCCCTCACAAAGACCGAGTGGGGGGGGGGGGGGATGTGGGGTGCTCCATTTGCCTTACACTTGCCCTCCCACTTGCTCTTTGTGAGGGGGGTTGACCCGTCTCAAGCTTGTGACGAGTCGCCTCGTCTCATGTATTACATTAATAAATACTTCACATGTTACAGTAGAGGAAAGATGTGTAACAATACCAAAAATAACTTACCATTCAATAATAACTTACCATTCCTCCATAATTACGATATGTCAGGCAATAATATTGTTACAGTAACGATACGGTAACACCATTACTGTAACGTTGTGACAGCAACATTGCCAAAAAAAGTAAGATGTTATTGTAACATTGCGAGAATAAACAGTGCAAAAACAAAGTAATGTTATAACATTAAATTCTTGATGTTTGTTTGTAAGTTCAGTTCATTAGCTATTACTGTAACATCTTTATTCTAATTACACAAAGAACGTTACAGCTCAATCGAAAGCCGGAAAAAAAAAAAAAAAAAAGGCAGCATAAGAAAGAAGAACTAATTTAACAGTTAATTCATATCATTCAAGATGAAGAACAACATGCAAATTAGACATGCTAATATGTTGTGCAATTTCAAAAAACACACTTTCATTTTTAACAAAACAACATCGTTGCTAAACATTACTTAACCAGAAACTATCATAAATTACCTAATTTTTTTCAGAGAATGAAAAACCTAATTAAATTAAACTGAAACTAATCAACAATTTATTCATATCAATAAATAACAACAACGACAATAAACATGCGATGACAAGCAATAACATAAATCACAACAACATCATCCATAAATAGCGAAAAGAAGAGCGATTTACACATCTCAATCGTATGACAAACGGATATAATAGAATATTTGCTAAATTTTTTGAAGATCTTCGCTTGATCATGGAAGTAGAGGAAAATTTGAATGTTTATTGCGAGTGATTTGATGCGCGTCGATTTTTCTCATTGACTAATTAATGACGCAGTTACTAGAGAGAGATAGAAAAGAGGGAGAAAAAGAAAGTTGAAGAGAGAGAAGAAAAAATGACAACAATGAGACGTGCCATAGGTGATGTTTAGTTTTTATAATTTGTCATAATGATAGGAGTGACGTGGCTAAACTAGGACTGTTGGATGTTTTGATCTAATGGTCCTTATTAATAGGACCGTACTCACCTAAGAAGCTAGACTCACCAGATGCTCACTCTCTCTCTCTCTCTCTCTCTATATATATATATATATAGAGAGAGAGAGAGAGAAAGGATCATTAAAGTCCTCTTAGAAAAGGTGAGTCCATGAGTCCTTTTAGAGGCCCTTGGATTTTGGGGATCAGTGGCTGAGATTAAAACAAGAAAATGATCATTAGGGAGGTGTTTAATCCACTCTCTCACATCACACTAATTAAATCACTAATACATTTATCACTCTAACTAACCACATCTCACCCAATTCAATCATTCAAACACAATTACTCCTTCTCTCGAAAAGTCCCTCCTCCTTCTCTCTAAAACTCACTCCACCAACACCCACAAAAAAAACCCTAGATTTGAAAACTCACTCCACCAAAACCCACCCTCTCCTTGCCGCCGACACCACCAAAAACCTACTCTCCTCCGACTCTCCCTCTCATCCGTCCTCTCCTCCGTCTCCGCCTCCATCACGTCGCCTCCTCTCCTCCTTTATTTTTTTCCAGATCTGAATTTTCAGGGTGTTGTTGTTGCTGTCGGTTGTTGTTGTTGCTGCTGTCGGTTGTTATTGTTGTTGTTGTCGGTTGTTATTGTTGTTGCTGTCGGGGTCGATGTTGCTGTCGGTTGTTATTGGTGGGGTCGAGGTCGTTGTCGGGAAAGGGTGGGGTCAAGGGTGGCGTCGGGAAAGGCGTCGCAGTGAGGGTGGGGCTGGTAGCGTCGGGGTGAGGGTGGGGTCAAGGTGGTGGTTGTTCTTGAGTTGTTTAAATTTCTTATTTTTTATTTCTTTTTCTTTTTTTTTGTTGTTTATATTTTCAGATTTGTTTTTTTTTTTTGATATGATAAAGGGGACTTTAATAACTTCTATTAAAGTAACACAAACATTCTGTTAAAGTTACACACCTTATATATTAAAGTCACATATGTAGTCTATTAAAGTCACACAACTTATTTATAAAAGTATCACATTTTTTACTAAAGTTACACATTTATTTTTTTATGTTTTTTGTTTTTTTTTTCAAATTTGTTATGTTTTTATTTCTTTATTTTAGATGTCGTTTTTTTTTTATGGTGTTTTTATTTCTAGATCTAAAGTTTGTACTAAAGTAACACTTATAATAATTGAAGTTACACATGTAAGGATTGAAGTAACAAATTAAAGATTGAAGTTACACAATTAAAGAATGAAGTTACACTTTTAAGGCTTGAAGTTACACTTTTAAGACTTGAAGTTACACTTATAAGGCTTGAAGTTACACTTATAAGGCTTGAAGTTACACTATTAATGTGACACCCTCAAATTTGCGGAAAATTAAAACAAGTAATTTAAATAAAAGATGAGAATACGTTTCTAATATGTTCACTTTAGTGAAAATCGGTAAATTTTAAAACCGGAACCTACTATTAAATATATTCATCATAAAAAAGGTGTCTTAAACAAACAAGGTTCATAACAAAAAGAATTAATATTATACATAAGAAATACCTAAAACGGGAGACATGTTTCCCGTATAAATACGGAAATAAAAGAGTGTATAATAATATACAATCCTAAGAACCGAATATAGGTCCAAGGTACGCTCGCTAGCTCGTCAATGTACCCAAGTATGCATCACAAACCTGCCAACCGCATTAAATATAAACACGGAAGCCACAGTCAGTGGGGAGTAACTCCGAGTTCTCCCCGCCACGAAATGTCGAGTTTAATAAAACATGAATAACATAAAAGAGATGTATATGAAAAATACAAAACTTAACATATACGATATGCTTTTCATGTTATGAAACAAATAACTAACATATAACCTAGCATATGAAAGCTATCATGTGAATCCGTTAACAATCTATAATACGAGGTAGGGAAGCTGGTATGCTAGCTCAGAGGTTACCTTTAACATGGCCATGATACACTCAAAACCTAATCAAACATAATATCATGTGAATCAGTTAACAACCGGTAATCCAAACTCTATCAACCTTAGCCGGCTTGCATCTCACCTTCTAAGATTCATCGAATCATCAAACATGAAAGACCAATACGTCTAGAAACAGGCATAAGTTCTTAGTACAGTCAATAGTCGACTTCTGTAACTCGAGGCTATACCACAAGGTAGGAAAAACATCCTAGTCCTAGACTGATCAGACCTAGCGACAACAGCTATTCCATTCCCCGTCCCATGACATAACCGTCTATGAGAAACTCTACTAGGCGACCCCCTAAGCAGAGATGGCTAGTACTTAAGCTGGCTCCCTTCCCAAAGCGGCACTCTTAGGATGCCATGCCCCGACTTGGATATAAACCCACCAAGCCGGGACACAAACGCTATCAAGCGACAAACTCCGTATGCTCGTTAAAGATAGTACGGCCTATCAATGTCGTGGTCCAAGCTACTCATTTAGAATTAACATGGTCAAGACGCCATATACTTATAATTCTCTATGGGTACTTAGTCAACACGACACCAACCATATAATAAAACAGTCACGGGAAAAACATCATATCATGTGACTAATTGCATATCAATAATAATCAAATATCATATCGCCTCATATCTACTAAGGCTAATTCGTAATTAAATACAACCTCACTTGAAGACAAATCCCCGACCCGAGTCCCGCGACGGGTCATCAGTCAAATCGGGGCTGACTAGATCTTAGTTTGACCAAACCCGTTGGATCAAACCGGCTAGAAACAGAGTCTTTATCACATAGACATAGACATAAAAATCAACATATTCAAAACATGTTATTTCATTAAAACTTCTAACTTGTGAAATATTTAACATTTCCGAAAACCCGATTGACTACAAGGATAGTAAATTAAACTATAAACCCGTATTATAATTTCTAACATGTGAGAAATATTAATTTTATGAAAAACCTTTTTAATTAAATATTTTACTTATTAATATTTCCCACTTGCTAAATATTACAAAACACGATAAAAATGACGATAACTCAAAAACCGTCACAAGTCCCAAAGTGGGACCCACGGGCTGAGTTGGGCCGGACCCCACATGGGCATGGATGGGCCCACGGGCCTGGTTTGGCTAAAAATGGTTGTTTTGACAATTTTAATAAAAACCGTTTCTAATTATTTCCCGCATGCTTATCATAATTAAAACCCGTCAAAACCACAACATAACAATCAAACATCGACACAACCCAAAGACCAAAACCCGGACCCACCTTGACCAACCCAGACCGGGTCTGAACCGGCCTGGACCGGTCTGGTTTGGTCCGGTTTGGTCAGCCACCATAACCGGCCACTTCCACGGCCAATCACCACCACCCATACAACTTAATTCTAACATGATTTTTCATTAACAACAACCATTTTAACAACCAATTTAACCATCAATCATACAAAAATCATTATTATGAAAAATCATCCAAATTCATCAAGAACACTAACATATGAAAAATTTCCTAAACAACATAAAAATCATAACTTAATAAAAATCATCAAAATTCATCAACATGATAAAAACAACTCCTTATCATATTACTACCAAAATGCCATAAATCATAAAAACATGAACTAAAACAAAGATGAACCAAAAACTAAAGAAACAAAGGCTAAAGCTAAGTTACTAACTAAAACCATAAAAACCATACATGAACCAAAACTAAAGACTATGTGACATTTATTCGTCGAGTAAAACGGAATTGTTACCTTAGCTAGCAAAACAATTAGCACCAAAATAATAAGAAGTATATATAATAAGAAAGACTATGTGACATTTATTCGTCGAGTAAAACGGAATTGTTACCTTAGCTAGCAAAACAATTAGCACCAAAATAATAAGAAGTATATATAATAAGAAACCCTTCTACTAATCTTCACCCAAAATATACGAGTCTCCAAACTCGTCTTCAAAATCTTCCCCTATAAGAAATGACAAGAAAAACATTATTAGAACTGAAAACTTAATTTCTCATAATTAAAGTGTTGAAAACGATCTTGACGGAATTGAAATTAAACCGTACGTGAAGATGGGGAGCGAAGAGGAGAGTCTAGAAATATAAGTGAGGACGGATTTAATTAAGAAATGAAGATTTTATGAAGGTTTTGCTCAAGAACGATGATGAACAATTGAAGAACACGAAGAACAAATGAAGAACGATTAAAGAAAGTGATATTTTGATCTTTATTTGATTTGTTGAAAAATGAAAAGTTGTTAGTGAGTGGAGTGATGTGTGTGCCGTGTAATTATAGGCAAAAAGGGATGCCGGGTTTTGAAATTGTTGTTACGTAATTGACTCGCGTTTAATAATTATTTTACGGTAAACGATTAAAGACAATTAACGATAAAGTTAATTAAACTAAATATCAAGATATTATGATATTGAAATGAAAAATAATGAAAATATCAAGGTCTAAGAGAGTAAGGAGTGCCGTGTGGTTTTGAGCTTGTCGGGTCTGATTTCGAGCGTTTTGCGTAATTTTCGTTAACTGATCGATAAAATGAAATAATATCTAGATATTATGATATTATAATCAAAAGTAATGAAATATCAAGCCCTATTAGAGGACTAAATGAGCCGTGTGGTATGGTGAGGAATCGGTCTGTTTTTGAGCGATTTGCGTAATCTTTGTTGACGGATCGATAAAGTAATTAAATATCTAGATATTTTGATTAGTTTAATCAAAATAAATAAAATATCTAATGGTGAGTGGAAAATGATGACACGCGTGTGTGACTCATGCCAAAGTCGAGTTTTGAATTTGTTGCGCGATTTACGATGCGTCGGGAATAGTTAAATGATGATCGGTTAAAAACCGTATAAGTTATTCTTTAAATTCCGAATAAATTCAAAATAATTATATTAAATTATGATAAATCTTAATAAATCTAAATAAAAATAAATCAAAAATATTATTTTTTTTAAATAAAATTTCGGTCTTCAACTTATGAGGCGAGTCGGGAAAAAGTCAACGGAAGTCAAAGTTGACTGAAAAGCCGAGAAAAGTCAAAGATGACTTAAAAGTCAAGAAAAGTTTTATGACACTTAAAGTCAAAAAAAGCATGACGACTTTAAAAAGTCAAGGAAAAGTCAAAGACGACTTAAAAAGTCAAGAAAGTCAAAATGACTAAAAACGGTCTTTTCATGAAATCTCTCAGAAATTCCAAATATGAACGCGGAATTTCAAAATAAGACTCGGAACAAAAATTTCTATTTTAAAAACTTAAGTTCTACTGAAAAGTGTTAGTAAATATTTTTACTAGAAAATCGGGTACTTTTCGGGTTGTTACAATCACCCCTCCTTTTAAAAAGTTTCGTCCTCGAAACTTAGGAGAAAGAACGTAACATATATGTAGGTCTATTTCAAAACTGTTAACAATATACTTGAAATAAAAATATAGGGTCTTATCAATGGAACGAAAGATTCTCGTCGGCCGTCAAAAACCTCGTCGTCCAAATCAAAGACTTAAAAGATACATTTTCGCATCAATAAATGAGAAAACTAGTTATCGAACGTCTCCAATAACAAGTCTCAACACTCCTTGACGGTAAAATACTTGAAATCATAAAACATTTCTAAAAACTTTTAATTAAAAAAACTTCATAGTAAGGATAATAACTCTATTATCTATTCCTAAAATTTCTAACTAAAGCTTATAGTAATATATCTAAGAGAAATGATACTCGATAGAAGGAACTGAATATTCGAAATAATAAATCGAATAAAAATAGGAAAGGAAGAAAGAAGAATGAACCACAATACTATCTTCCATCTATGAAACTTCCAATGTCGATTGTAACTCATCACTACTAATTGCAACAGAATCTAGTCCTCAAGAGAGTGCACTATATCCTCAACATTTTCAATCATCCGATTCCTACCAAAATATTTCATACGCATGACACATCGAGTAACAACTCCCAATTATTCAAATTCCATTAGAATCTTCTAAGGTCCATCGAAACTATTATTGGAAATCACCATTAAAAATATTTATAATTAAGGAAACAAGACCGCTAACAACCACAAAGTAAAGGACTTACTATGAAATCCTTTAATCCAATTTATTCCAAAAATTCATTATCCTAAATTATTAACAATGAACCTTCTTATCCTCAAAAGCTGAATCTCGAAACCTCAAAGAGATTAGTCACACAAATCTCGATTCACTTAACCTTTGCCAAACATAGGGCAATGTGACCGTAATCAATTTATTTATCCTTTCCAAACTCTTAATACATCGGTTTTCGCTTATGTCGATATTCCTCAAGTTGTGTCATCAAATCCAAATTCCACAAATTAATTATTCCCGTTAGGGTCCAACATTTAAAACAACTATTTTTCAAGTAACCTTTAAAGAACCACTAAAATCCTTATAATCATCTAAACACGGAACTAGCTTAATAGGGTGGTTAGGTACCATATTCGAAACTTCTTATTTACTCCAAAATAGACATATCATAAGCATGGTCTTCCAACCAATACTAAACTTCTAATTCCAAAAGACTAAATCACCAATGAGTTAAGAAGTAATAGCCAACTCATTCGACTTTACACCTTCGAATATCATGAACTATTTACACACAAGTCATGACAAGCTTCAATCATTAAAATCATTAAACATACCTTACCACACCTTCCTCAAGGATACCAACTCTCACCACCATAGGGTGAAATTAAATCTATACCATTTTCCTCAAATCACAAGTTCATTCTAACAAATACTAATATTCCACAAGATTCAAAGATCTTCCGACTAAGTATAATATACCACAAACCGATGGTTATGACTTCCATAAAAATGTTACAAGAGGGAGGTAAGGATACCAATGGTAAGATGGAGGAACTATCTAGAGTAATTTCTAAGAGACAAATAGTTGGAAGAGAAAGAAGCACCTAGATGGAAGGAAAAGGGCATAATACTATAAGGACGAGAGAATTCAAAGATGAAGAAGAAATTCACTTCAATTAGGCTTATAAATCTTCAAATCTTCGGTAGAGGATACTCCTTCTAGGTAACACATATTCCACCATAAGGCGTAATATTGTTCCTAGCAATTTGGCTAGCCATCCAAGCATAGCCTCCTTGGCAAATGTCTTCTTTATGAGGAGGGACCTGGTTGGCAGTAACAACGATCTCTTCTACCCGAGGTCCAACCGTCTTCATAAGAAACAAAACAAATTAAGTTACTCCTAACAATTAGCATAAACAAATAGACTACAACATAAATCCTAATCTACCCATCCTACCATTCTATCTCACCAGTTCATTATTTTATTAAGTTCAAGTTATTTTATACAAGGGTACACAACGTGCGTCGGGAGCAAAAATGCTCTGATACCAACTGTGACACCCTCCCATTTGCGGAAAGAAAAAAAATTATTTAAAATACATAACGAAGGTGTCATAAATAAAAAGGTTCATTACAAACCGGAAATAATATTATACAAAAGAAATATACAAGACGGGAGACATATCTCCCGTATAAATACGGAATGAAAAGAGTATATAATAATATACAATCTAAGAACCGAATATATGTCCAAGGTAAATACTTCGCTCGCTAGCTCGTCAATGTACCCCAAATATGCATTCACCACCTGTTCGACCGCATTAAATATAAACCCGGAAGCCACAGTCAGTGGGGCGTAACTCCGAGTTCTCCCAGCCACGAAATGTCGAGTTTAATGAAACATGAATAACATAAAAGCAATGTATATGGAAAATACAAAACTTAAACATATATGATATGCTTTTCATGTTATGAAACAATTACCTAACATATAACCTATCATATGAAAGCTATCATGTGAATCCGATAATAAAATATAACACGAGGTAGGGAAGCTGGTATGCTGGCTCAGCGGTTTACCCCTTAACTGGCCAAATGATACACTAGAACCCTAATCACACGTAATCATGTGGAATCAGTTAACATTCGGTAATCCAAACTACAATCCTAGCCGGCTTGCATCTCACCTTCTAGAACTCATAGAATCATACAACATGAAGACCAATACTTCTACAAACAGGCATAATTTCTTAGAACCGTCAATAGTCATCTGTAACTCGAGGCTATACCACAAGGTAGGAAAACATCCTAGTCCTAGACTGATCAGACCTAGCGACAACAGCTATTCCGTTCCCCGTCCCATGACATAACCGTCTATGAGAAACTCTACTAGGCGACCCCCTAAGCAGAGATGGCTAGTACTTAAGCTGGCGCCCTTCCCAAAGCGGAACTCTTAGGATGCCATGCCCCGACTTGGAGATAAGCCCCCCAGGCCGTGGACACAAACGCTATCAAGCGACAAACTCCGTATGCTCGTTAAAGATAGTACGGCCTATCAATGTCGTGGTCCAAGCTACTCATTTAGAATTAGCATGATCAAGACGCCATATACTCATAATTCTCTATGGGTACTTAGTCAACACGACACCAACCATATAATAAACAGTCACGGGAAAAACATCCTATCATGTGACTAATTGCATATAAATAATAATCAAATATCATATCGCCTCATATCTACTAAGGCTAATTCATAATTAAATACAACCTCACTTGAAGACAAATCCCCGACCCGAGTCCCGCGACGGTCATCAGTCAAATCGGGGCTGACTAGATCTTAGTTTGACCAAACCCGTTGGATCAAACCGGCTAGAAGCAGAGTCTTTATCACATAGACATAAAATCAACATATTCATTACATGTTATTTTATTACTACTTCTAAACATGTGAATTATTATATCATACCAAAACCCGCTTGACTTAAAGGATATTAAATTAAACTACGATTTCGTCTTATAATTTCTAACATGTGAGAAATAATAATTTTATGAAAAACCTTTTTAATTAAATATTTTACTTATTAATATTTCCCACTTGCTAAATATTACAAAACACGATAAAAATGACGATAACTCAAAAACCGTCACAAGTCCCAAAGTGGGACCCACGGGCTGAGTTGGGCCGGACCCCACATGGGCCTGGATGGGCCCACGGGCCTGTTTTGGCTACAAAAGGCTGTTTTGACAATTTTAATAAAAACCGTTTCTAATTATTTCCCGCATGCTTATCATAATTAAAACCCGTCAAAACCACAACATAACAATCAAACATCGACACAACCCAAAGACCAAAACCCGGACCCACCTTGACCAACCCAGACCGGGTCTGAACCGGCCTGGACCGGTCTGGTTTGGTCCGGTTTGGTCAGCCACCATAACCGGCCACTTCCACGGCCAATCACCACCACCCATACAACTTAATTCTAACATGATTTTTCATTAACAACAACCATTTTAACAACCAATTTAACCATCAATCATACAAAAATCATTATTATGAAAAATCATCCAAATTCACCAAGAACACTAACATATGAGAAATTTCCTAAACAACATAAAAATCATAACTTAATAAAAATCATCAAAATTCATCAACATGATAAAAACAACTCCTTATCATATTACTACCAAAATTCCATAAATCATAAAAACATGAACTAAAACAAAGATGAACCAAAAACTAAAGAAACAAAGGCTAAAGCTAAGTTACTAACTAAAACCATAAAAACCATACATGAACCAAAACTAAAGACTATGTGACATTTATTCGTCGAGTAAAACGGAATTGTTACCTTAGCTAGCAAAACAATTAGCACCAAAATAATAAGAAGTATATATAATAAGAAAGACTATGTGACATTTATTCGTCGAGTAAAACGGAATTGTTACCTTAGCTAGCAAAACAATTAGCACCAAAATAATAAGAAGTATATATAATAAGAACCCTTCTACTAATCTTCACCCAAAATATACGAGTCTCCAAACTCGTCTTCAAAATCTTCCCCTATAAGAAATGACAAGAAACACATTATTAGAACTTAAAATATGATTTTCCATAATTAAAGTGTTGAAAACGATTTTGTCGGAATTGAAATAAAACCGTACGTGAAGATGGGGAGCGAAGAGGAGAGTCTAGAAATATAAGTTAGGACGGATTTAATTAAGAAATGAAGATTTTATGAAGGTTTTGCTCAAGAACGATTATGAACAATTGAAGAACACGAAGAACAAATGAAGAACGATTAAAGAAAGCGATATTTTGATCTTTATTTGATTTGTTGAAAAATGAAAAGTTGTTAGTGAGTGGAGTGTTGTGTGAGCCGTGTAAATATAGGCCAAGATGGATGTCGGGTTTTGAAATTATCGTTACCGAATTGACTCGCGATTAATAATTATTTTACGGTAAACGATTAAAGATAATTAACGATAAAGTTAATAAAAATAAATATCAAGATATTATGATATTGAAATGAAAAATAATGAAAATATCAAGGTCTAAGAGAGTAAGAAGTGCCGTGTGGTTTTGAGCTTGTCGGGTCTGATTTCGAGCGTTTTGCGTAATTTTCGTTAACTGATCGATAAAGTGAAATAATATCTAGATATTATGATATTATAATCAAAAGTAATGAAATATCCAGCCCTATTAGAGGACTAAATGAGCCGTGTGGTATGGTGAGGAATCGGTCTGTTTTTGAGCGATTTGCGTAATCTTTGTTGACGGATCGATAAAGTAATTAAATATCTAGATATTTTGATTAGTTTAATCAAAATAATTAAAATATCTAATTGTGAGTGGAAAACGATGACATGGGCTCGTGACTTATGCCAAAGTCGAGTTTCGAGTTTGTTACGGGATTTACGATGAGTCGGGAATAGTTAAATGATGTTCGGTTAAAAACCGTAAAAGTGATTCTTTAAATTCCGAATAAATTCAAAATAATTATATTAAATTATGATAAATCTTAATAAATCTAAATAAAAATAAATCAAAAAATATTATTTTTTTAAATAAAATTTCGGTCTTCATACTTATGAGACGAGTTGGGAAAAGTCAACGGAAGTCAAAGTTGACTGAAAAGTCGAGAAAAGTCGAAGATGACTTAAAAGTCAAGAAAAGTTTAGGACGACTTAAAAGTCAAGAAAGAAAAAGTTTCAATGACGGACTTTAAAAAGTCAAGGAA
>JAIUZE010074102.1:0-54266 GCA_022085475.1 Heliosperma pusillum
TTTTGACAATAGTTTAAGACTCTTTATATGGCGATAATAACGACGCTAAATTGATAATCTAATGAAATGAAATGACGATTATAACGATACTAAAACGAATCTAAGATAACATGGATGGAAAATAACAATCAAATAGAAAACATAAAGATATTAACAAAAGATAAGATAGGAATACCTAGATGACGATCAACAACGATAATGATAACGATAATAGAAATCCCTTGCTTAGAATAGTCTTTCCATGAATCACAATACTTGAACCAAATAAAGTAGATTACAAAGATGAAATTCTTATTGATCTAAGCTAAGGTTTTGAAATAGAAAAGACAGAAATAAACTAAGAACTAAAGATGAAAAAGAAGAAAATGTTCTAAACAAGAGAAGAGAGGCTAGGCTCTCTCCTCTTAATCTAGGTTTTCTAATGTAAAGAAAGAAGTAGAAAATGAGTAAAGAGGATGTGTTGAAGTGTGGTGATTGAAGCTCTTTATATAGCATTAGGGTTTCGTGGGGGAGGGGTCATGCATTCATCACATAGGACAAAAAGGAGGAACTCGAAGCAAAAGTGCGGATCAGCAGACATCCCCGATCGGGTACACCACTTACCCGATCGGGTAAGTTGCAATCTGGGTCCTTTGACTCTCGTTTCATCTCCCCATGCATATGACTTGACTTCCATCATCCCCCTTGACCCCTTGAGTCGGGTTTGTTGATAGGGTTTGATGTAAAACGATGAATTCTTCGCCTAACTGATTGATCTTCTGACAACTGCGACATTGTCTTTACTTCTTCTTTCTTTTGAATCGGTGAACCTTCTTGAAATGCCTTCGACATGGTCAAGCTTGCTTCTCAAATCGTCGGGTTCTAGCCAAATGCTCGGGAATATAGAAAAAGGGCGTAGAAACGTCACTTTCCCTACAAAACAGGTTAGAACATAGGAATTCGCCTAGAAGACGATATTAGCTCATAAAATGGCTTCACAATGCACAAATGACATACAAAACCGAGCTAAATTAGGGGTTAAAATCATACAAATATTCACTTATCAAACTCCCCCAAGCTAAACCTTTGCTTTTCCTCAAGCAAACATAACAAACAATACCAGGACAAGGGTTGCAAGCATTGGCTACTACACCATCAAGAAACAAATCTCAACGTAAAACTTTGGAAACATAATGAATCATAACCCAAAAACAACGTGGGTAAGAATGATACATAAACATGGCTGAGATTTACATAACGGCGTAGCACAAAGAATTTCACTATAGATTTTCGGCTCTTGCATGATCTTTTGACAAATGGACTCTCACGGCACGCTCGAACACTCATGTATGCAAAAGGTGATTTCTTTATGTGTAAATGTTTGAGACACTCACCTATCTACGACTTATGAAAATGTGTCCGCAGTCTAATATGGTAAACAATTCAAAACACAA
Source organism: Heliosperma pusillum (assembly GCA_022085475.1). Lineage (NCBI taxonomy): Eukaryota > Viridiplantae > Streptophyta > Magnoliopsida > Caryophyllales > Caryophyllaceae > Heliosperma > Heliosperma pusillum. The sequence continues at coordinate 1,434 of JAIUZE010074102.1, forward strand.
GTCAAAGATCACAATGCACATAGAAAAGAAGCCGAAAAAAAAATGAAGAAGGCTTTGGGAAATGGGTGAAAGGTGGATAAACAGTTATGGTCAATGTGAGGGTTAGGATGAGCTAGCAACTGGCCAATGATAAATGAATACTCAATACAAACTTTCGATTAATTCCCAAAAGACGAATAACGAAGCCAGAAGGAACGGATTGGCTTATTGCACACGAAACATTTGAGCGAACTCCTTCTAAACATTGAATTGACAATTTGAGGAGATACTCACAACTTCTTCTTTTATTTCTTTTTCTTTCTTTCTTTTTTTCTTTTGAACATAACATCACTTCTTGAACATTTTCGTTCTCCCAAATTCACTTTTGACATCAAGGAACAAAATCTTCTCAAAAGAGCACCCATACACCATAGTCTAGCTACTAGCTCAACAGGGTAGGCAGTTTTTATATGTAGCTATTATTTTGTGAAGCATTTGTATGAAGGGGCTAATTTTGAGGGGTAATTCAAAGTGAAAAAGGCTTCAAATCTTAGTGAATCATGAATGCAATGCTTATAGGAATGAAATGAGAACCATACTTTTGCGTTTTGACATGACACATATCACAAGGAGAACTACACACCTAGATGAGACTGGGTATAGATGTGCCAGTCTAAGGAGATTCTACCTTACAATATATGTAACTTGCCAAATGTCAAGATCAAGCGTACTCATCTATAGATTCATTCCATGCCTACTGTGTACAAGACTTCCCCATGTATGCACTTTTCAATGAATATTGAATCATTATCTTTTGAAAGCTCTAAGTTTGGGAAATGTAACATGATAGCTTAGTAAACAAGCAAGCAAATCATGAAAAGCATTCAATTATGTTCAGAAATTTTTAAATTTTCTCAAAAATCTTCTCTTTCTTTTATTCAAAATTTGAAAAATGATCAACTGAAATGCGAAATGGGAAAATGTAATCCCTCCCCCAAGCTAAACATCACATTGTCCTCAATGTGAGCACAAAGACAAAATATGCAATGAGATGCTTAATGGGGAAAAGGTGGAAAAAGGAAAAATGAAAGAAGAATGAAGTTTACTAGTCATCGCGGACTCCCCCAAGCTAGTCTTTTGGACTTGACAAGGAAGGTCTTTATAGATTTTCTTCAAAAACTCTTTCATCTGCAAAATAAATCCTAACAACGAAAAAGGGAATACAAAAATAAAAATGCAAAAAGAAAAGGAACACGGGTTGCCTCTCTAAGCTCACTATCGTCCGAGCTCATCATCATAGCGTTCCTTACATTCTCTATCCATGCCAAGCTTTTCCGAGACTAGCCCCTTCTAGCACTTTTAGCAGTAGTGCTTTTAGTATGCTCACCTGCAAGAGAACCAACACTAACATGTGCCTCCAACGGATCCGTCAGTAAGGATCGAGGCATAGAAGAAACAATAGAAGAGTCATCAACATTAAGCACATAACATGAGTCTTCTAACACTGGACTCCTAACAGTGGAATTTTTACTAAAGGTCACCTTGTCATCTTCTACTTCCAATGTCAATGATGCGTGTCGTTATACACCAAAAATAAAAGCCTAAGTCTACTAACTAAGAAGATAGCGGATATTCTCGAAAATGAGGAAAAGGGAGATTCAAATATTCTCGAAACACGTAATACCGACCACAAACCCAATGCGTGCAGGCAATAAGAAATCAAAGTTCATATACAAGCAAATGACACGAGATGTGGGGAGTAACTACTCTCATTCCTAGATGAACTGGTCATAGATGTCACTAGTTATAGGCTATAAAACTCAGAATATATAAGTAGTTTGCCAAAATGTTGAGTCAAGTCTAATAATCAAATTTAAATTCCAAGACAAAATTCAATAGTTCACTACTTCGATTTTACTAAGTAGGTCAAGAAAGGTGCAAGGAATAGCATAAAATAGACTTGTAGTGCAATTTCATCATGAACAAGACTCCAATCCGACTCGACTATATGCAAAAATAAACGTGATATTTTTGATTTTTTCAAATTTTTTCTAATTAAAATGAATGGATTAAGACCTGATCAAATTTTTTTCTAATTTTTTCTAATTTTTTCTAGTTAACATGAATGGATTAAGACTCCAATCCGACTCGACTACATGCAAAAAAATTTCTAATTTTTTCTAATTAACGATTCCTGATCAAAATCATTGACTAAAATGGAATTCTTTTCCAAGGTAGAGATACGTGAATTGAATAGACAAAGCATGACATGGTAGATTAAGACCTAGTAAATTGCCTAAAAGCCTGCTAGACCATCTGATCTATGATTGTAGTGAGCACATCATTCTTACGAACTCACAATGAATTATTTGCATATTCTAAATCCAATTTCATCAATATATTAATCTACATGTGTGAACCTACTACCCTAGATTCTTTTTATCATTGTTAAATCATCATCTGCTTTATTGTTTTTGTTTTGGTTTGCTTTTATCTTGTTTTCATCTATGCTTTTTATTAGTTTAGAAATTAAAACCTCAAAACCCAGATACTCGTTAGATAAGACCCAATTGCAAGACATTTCGCACTCTATAGGAAACACCATCTCCCTGAGGATCGACCCCTACTTCCCTAATTCCATTAATTTTTTATTAGCCTAGTCTGGGTAATTATCTTTGACCAGGACTTGCGAAAGGTCCGATCAAATTTTGGCGCCGTTGCCGGGGAAACGGTTTAGTTTTCCTTTTTCTTGTGATTTTTATTGCAATTAGTTTTATCTAGTCTTTAGGAACCCAAATTCCTTCAGACCTCTCTTGATTTTTCATCTTAGCTTTTCAATCTTATGCCCAGATCTTCTAGACTAGGGACCCCTATCTCTTTAGACCCCGATCTAGAAAGGACTCTGCGTAGGAGACGAAAGCTATTCAACGAAATCTCAAAAGCTTTTGATAATTCAATTTTAGACCATATTCGTGAGAAATACTCGTATATTTTATCTAATCTTGGAGGAGAAGAAGATCCATTCTTATCTCCATTCTAAAAAATCAATCAACTTTCAACAACACTCCATCTTCATCTTCACAAAAGAAAAAGGTTCGACTTTCAGACCATTCTAAACCAACTGCAGATACACTTCCAAGAGGTATTGCTACACCCCAAATCACAGCCCAAAACTTTGAAATCAAACCTGCCTTCATCAGTTTAATAGAAAGAAGTCAATTTGGTGGCAATGCCACAGAAGATCCCAACCTTCATATTCAAAACTTCTGTGACTATTGCTCCACAATTAGACAAACTGGAGTATCCCAAGAGCAGATTAGGGAAATGCTCTTCCTCTTCTCTTTAACAGGAAAGGCCAAACTCTGGATCAATAGCCTTGACCGATTTACCTTAGGAATAGCCGACTGGGATGGTCTAGCTTTTGCTTTCTATCAAAAGTACTTTCCACCAGAACGAACCGCACTCTTACGAAGTCAAATCACTGGATTCCGTTAGAGAGGCGATGAAAGCCTTTATGAGGCATGGGAAAGGTACAAAGAATTGCAAAGAGAATGCCCTCATCATGGCCTTGATTCATGGTTCTTAGCTATCACCTTCTACAATGGTTGTTGTGGCGAATCGCGTCGTATCCTCGACTCCGCTAACAATGGTCGTTTCGATCAGATCGATGTAGAAATAGCTAGTGCAACTATCGAGTCAATGGCAATTCACGACTCTCAGTATAGCAACTCACGTGCTCTGCCGCTCAAAACCAAGCAGGAAGATTCAAGCAAAGTAGCACTCCTAGAAGCTCAATTAGCCCTTCTGCAGCAACAAGTAGGAACCTCTTCCCAATCCAAGCAACATGTTAATGTCACTAACCACGTAGTAGTATGTGAGACATGTGGGGTTGGAGGACACAGTTTTCTAGAATTTAGGAGTTCGCTAGAGCAAGTCAATGCCTATCAAGCATACAGGCAAGGCAATGTTTTCCCAAACTTCTATAATGAGAACACAAAGAACCATCCTTTTTTGTCCTACAAAAGCACCAACTTTCAGAGTCCTCACCATCAGATTCAACAACCATTCATACCACATCAACAGAAGCCCTATAATCCACCTGGTTTTCAAAACCAGAGACCTCCATTTCAACCTAACTTCAATCAACCTTACCAACATCAACATTAACCACCCCAAAATCAAAGCCAACCCAATGACTCTAGCCTGAGCAAAATTGAATCCATGCTTCTCCAAGTTGTTCAAAAACAAGATTCAATGTTTGCTCAGCTTCAAAAGAGTGATCAAGCTCAAAACGCTGCCATCAAGATGCTTGAAACTCAAATGGCCCAATTGGCTGCCTCTAATACCCAAAGGAAACAAGGCCAACTCCCACCTCATGGTGAGCAACCGAGGGACACCGCTAATGCGATCACCCTTAGGAGTGGTACCACTTATAAGGAACCTCAGCAACCCAAAGAAACAATAGTTGAGCCAACACCAGTAGAAAGCCAAAAAGATTCCCAACCATCCACCGCTAAGGAAGCGGAAAAGAAAGAAAAGAAGGATGAGCCTGTGAAGGAACCCATCAAAATCCAAGTTCCATTTCCCCAACGTTTGAGGAGAAATCATAAGGAAACCCAGTTTAGCAAATTCATGGAAGTAGTCAAAAACCTCCAAGTAACGGTTCCCTTCACTGAATTAATCACTCAAATCCCTTCTTACACAAAATTCATGAAGGATATCTTAACTAAGAAGAGGACTTTAGATGATGTTGAAATCATAGCATTCACAGCTGAGTGCAATGCTTTATTGCAAAATAAGTATCCTCCTAAGTTAAAGGATCCAGGTAGTTTCTCTATACCTTGCACTATAGACACCTACACAATCGATAAAGCTCTATGCGATCTAGGTGCCAGTGTAAGCGTCATGCCCTATTCCATTTGTGAAAAGTTGAATATGGGAATTCTCAAATGCACCAGTATCACTCTGCAAATGGCAGACCGTTCTTTAAAACAACCTATGGGAGTTTTAGAAGATGTGCCTATCCAAGTAGGGAGGTTTTTCATTCCCGTCGATTTCATTGTGCTAGATATGGCTGAAGATTCTCAAATCCCTATTATTTTAGGAAGGCCATTTTTACACACTGCCGCAGCAGTAATCGATGTCAAGAATGGAAAACTAACACTAGAAGTAGGTAATGATAAAGTAACCTATAATTTAAATAGTGCAATGAAAAGCCCCATGCTAGAGGAGTCTTGTTGTTTCATTGATATTGTCGACTCCATTGTTGATGAATCTTTGTATCCATCAATAATCGAGGATCCTTTAGAAGCAATCTTGTTGTTGGAGGATATCTCTGAGAATGACAATTTCGAGATCAGTGAGCTGGAAAAAGATCTGACCGGAAAAGAATTACCGTTTGAAGAACTAAAAGAGTTCATAAGCTTAATTGATACTCCTGCCAAGGCAGAAGTACAAAAACCTGAACTAAAACCTCTTCCCTCGAATCTAAAATATGCTTTTTTAGATGAATCTGAGTATTGCCCAGTCATAGTGAGTGCTCTCCTAGATGAAAATCAGTTAACCTCACTATTGACTGTCTTGAAAAAGCATAGAAAGGCAATAGGTTACAAACTAGAAGATTTAACAGGCATAAGCCCAGACTTCTGCATGCATAGAATCAATCTAGAAGAAGGCCAAAAGCCCTGTGTTCAAGGTCAACGCCGTCTTAATCCCAACATGCAGGAAGTAGTTAAAACTGACGTTATGAAATTGCTAGATGCTGGCACAATCTATGCAATCTCTGACTCTAAATGGGTTAGCCCTGTTCAAGTTGTTCCCAAGAAAGGAGGAACAACAGTAGTCAAAAATGAGAAGAATGAGCTCATCCCCACAAGGATTGTGACAGGATGGCGTATGTTCATTGACTACAGAAAGCTGAATCAATCAACTAGGAAAGATCACTATCCTCTACCCTTCATTGACCAAATGCTAGAGAGGTTAGCTTGTCACAAATATTTCTGTTATCTAGATGGTTACTCAGGATTTTTCCAAATCCCTATCCACCCTGAGGACCAAGAGAAAACCACCTTCACCTGTCCCTATGGTACTTTCGCTAATCGCATAATGCCATTTGGCTTGTGTAATGCACCTGACACTTTCTAGCGTTGCATGACCAGTATCTTCTCAGATTTTGTTGAATCTATCATGGAAGTATTTATGGACCACTTTAGCGTCTATGGCATTTCCTTCGATAATTGTTTGACAAATCTATCCAGAGTTCTAAAATGTTGTGAAGAAGTCGACCTTGTTCTCAACTGGGAAAAGTGTCACTTCATGGTGAACGAAGGTGTAGTTTTAGGTCACATCGTTTCAGAAAGAGGTATAGAAGTGGATCGAGCTAAGATCCAAGTTATTGAACAGTTTCCACCCCCTGCTAATGTAAAAGGAATCAGGAGTTTCCTTGGCCACGCCGGTTTCTACCGACGATTTATAAAAGACTTTTCAAAGATAGCCAAGCCTCTGACTGAGCTCTTTTTCAAGGATGCACCTTTAAATTTCACAAAGGAATGCCTTGAGGCATTCAACAAAATCAAACGTGCTTTGATCACCGCACCTATAATCCATTCGCCTGATTGGAATCTGCCCTTCGAACTGATGTGCGATGCGAGTGATTATGCCGTAGGAGTTGTTTTAGGGCAAAGAAAGTAAATGTTTTCTCATGCGATTTACTATGCTAGTAAAACCCTAGATCCTGCCCAAATCAACTATGCCACCACTGAGAAAGAACTTCTCGCCATTGTCCATGCCTTAGACAAATTTCGCTCATACCTAATAGGATCAAAAGTTATTGTCTACACTGATCATGCTGCCTTGAAATATCTGCTTTCAAAGAAAGAGGCAAAACCTAGACTTATCCGATGGATCTTACGCCTTCAAGAGTTTGATTTAGAGATCCGGGATAAGAAAGGAGCAGAGAATGTAGTCGCTGACCACCTCTCAACGATAAGAGTAACTGAAATAGGATTACCAACGCCAATTAATGATTCGTTCGCTAATGATTCATTAATGGCAATTACGGACTCTTCTCCTTGGTATGCTGATATTGCCAACTTCCTTGTCAGTCACCAGCTACCCTCCGACCTTTCTTATAACCAAAGAAAGAGATTTTTGCATTATGCGAAATTCTTTGTTTGGGATGACCCCTAACTTTTCAACCAGTGCTCAAATGGTCTGTATCGACGTTGTATCCCCCAGTGGGAAGTAAAAGAAGTTTTAGAAGGATGCCACTCATCTGCTTATGGTGGTCATCATGGTCCGTCCAAGACCGTAGCCAAAGTCTTACAATCCGGGTTTTTCTGGCCCTCGATGTTTAAAGATTCAAGAGACTTTGTTATGGCTTGTGATTCTTGTCGACGAATGGGTCAAATATCCAAAAGACATGAAATGCCTCAACACAGCATATTAGAAGTCGAGATATTCGATGTCTGGGGTATTGACTATCAAGGACCATTCCCTTCTTCAAATGGAAATCGTTACATCTTAGTCGCTGTCGACTATGTTTCAAAGTGGGTAGAAGCAATTGCCACCCCCACCAATGATGCTAGAGATGTGATGCGACTATTTAAGAAGATAGTCTTTCCGCGTTTTAGTGTACCCAGAACCGTGATAAGTGATCGAGGAACTCATTTCGGAGAAAAACAGTTAGACACTCTGCTTGCCAAGTATGGTGTGTATCACAGACGAGGATTAGCCTACCACCCCCAGACCAGCGGTCAAGTCGAAGTTTCGAACAAAGAACTAAAAAAAATTCTTCAAAAAGTTGTCTCGAAATCTAGAAGCGATTGGAGTAATAAGCTCGATGAAACCTTATGGGCTTATCGCACATCTTTCAAAACCCCGATTGGAACATCTCCCTATCGGTTGGTTTATGGAAAGGCTTGTCATCTCCCTGTTGAGTTAGAGTACAAAGCTCACTGGGCTATCAAATAAACCTTATGAGCTAGAAGAGTTTCGTTTGCAAGCTTACGTGAATTCTAGGATCTATAATGAGAAAACGAAGCGTTGGCACGACAAGAGGATAATCAGAAAAGAATTCAATGTCGGTGACCAAGTACTTCTCTTCAACTCCCGTTTGAAAATTTTTCCGGGAAAACATCGATCAAGATGGTCTGGACCATTCACTGTCACATATTTAAGCAAATACGGTTATGTGGAAATAATGGCTAGTAATGGTGAAAAATTCAAGGTCAATGGACACCGATTGAAACTCTATTACAGCAATTCCATGATCGGATGCTTAGATATTGTCTATATAGAGCGTCAATCCCCAACCAGATGATTCCATAGAAGAATTCATCGAGCGGGACGTTAAACTAGCGCTTCTCGGGAGGCAACCCGTATTTCCTTTCTTTTTGCATTTTATTTTTGCTTTCCCTTTTTCGTTGTTTTGTTAGATTTATTTTGCAGATGAAAGAGTTTTCGAAGAATCTATAAAGACCTTCCTTGTCAAGTCCAAAAGACTAGCTTGGGGGAGTCCGCGCTGACTAGTGAGCTTCACTCTCCTTTCCTCCTTTTCCCTTTTTACCCTTCTTCCCATTGAGCATCTCGTTTCATATTTAGTCTTTGTGCTCACATTGAGGACAATGTGATGTTTAGCTTGGGGGAGGGATTGCATTTTCCCATTTTGCATTTTAGTTGTTTATATTTTTCAAATTTTTGAATAAGAGAAACATTTAAAATCTTGAACATAATTGAATGCTTTTCATGCTTTGCTTACTTGTTTACTATGCTATCTTGTTACATTTCCCAAACTTAGAGCTTTCAAAAGATAATAATTCAATATTCATTGAATTGTATATACATGGGGAAATCTTGTACACAGTAGGCATGGAATGAATCTATAGATGAGTACGCTTGATCTTGACATTTGGCAAGTTACATATATTGTAAGGTAGAACCTCCTTAGGCTGGTACATCTATACCCAGTTTCATTTAGGTGTGAGTAGTTCTCCTTGTGATGTGTGTCATGTCAAAACGCATAAGTATGGTTCTCATTTCATTCCTATAAGCATTGCATTCATGATTCACTAAGATTTGAAGCCTTTTTCACTTTGAATTACCCCTCAAAATTAGACCCTTCATACAAATGTTTCACAAAATAACAGCTACACATATAAAAACTGCCTACCTTGTTGAGTTAGCAGCTACACTATGGTGTATGGGTGCTCTTTTGAGAAGATTTTGTTCCTTGATGTCAAAGTGAATTTGGGAAAACCAAAATGTTCAAGAAGTGATGTTATGTTCAGAAAAAAATGAAATAGAAAAATTGAAAAATTGAAAACAAAAAAAAAAACAAAACGAAAAAAGAAAGAAAAAGAAATAAAAGAAGAAGTTGTGAGTATCTCCTCAAAATGTCAATTTAATGTTTAGAAGGAGTTCACTTATATGTTTCGTGTGTAATAAGCCCATCCGTTCCTTCTGGCTTCGTTATTCGTCTTTTGGGAATTAATCGAAAGTTTGGATTGAGTATTCATTTATCATTGGTCAGTTGTTAGCTCATTCTAACCTCCACATGACCATAACTGTTTATCCACCTTTCACCCATTCCCCAAAGCCTTCTTCATATCTTTTTTTTTTTTTTCGGCTTCATTTCTATGTGCATTGTGATCTTTGACTTGTGTTTTAAATTGTTTACCATATTAGACTGCAGACACATTTTCATAAGTCGTAGATAGGTGAGTGTCTCAAAAACATTTACACATAAAGAGATCACCTTTTGCATACATGAGTGTTCGAGTGTGCCGTGAGAGTCCATTTGTCAAAAAGATCATGCAAGAGCCGAAAATTCTGTAGTGAAATTCTTTGTGCTGTGCCGTTATGTAATTCTCAACCACGTTGTTTTTGGGTTATGATTCATTATGTTTCCAAAGTTTTATGTTGAGATTTGTTTCTTGATGGTGTAGTAGCCAATGCTTGCAACCCTTGTCCTGGTATTGTTTGTTATGTTTGCTTGAGGACAAGCAAAGGTTTAGCTTGGGGGAGTTTGATAAGTGAATATTTGAATGATTTTAATCCCCAATTTAGCTCGGTTTTGTATGTCATTTGTGCTTTGTTAAGCCACTTTATGAGCTAATAACGTCTTCTAGGTGAATTTCTATGTTCTAACCTGTTTTGTAGGGAAAATGACGTTTCTACGCCCTTTCTCTATATTCCCGAGCATTTGCCTAGAACCCGACGATTTGAAGAAGCAAGCTTGACCAAGTCAAAAGCATTTCAAGAAGGTTCACTTATTCGAAAGAGAGAAGAAGTAAAGACAGTTTTGCAGTTGTCGGAAGATCGATCAGTTAGGCGAAGAATTCTTCATTTTACATCAAACTCTATCAACAAACCCGACTCAAGATGTCAAGGGGGATAATGAAAGTCAAGTCATATGCAAGGGGAGATGAAACGAAAGTCAATTGACCAAGATGGCAACTTACCCGATCGGGTAAGTGGTGTACCCGATCGGGTATCTGTGCTGATCCGAGCTTTTGCTTCGACTTCCTCCTTTTTGTCCTATGTGATCAATGCATGACCCCTCCCCCACGAAACCCTACTACTATATAAAGAGAGCCTCAGCCACCACAATGATATACTACACACTACTTCTTTCTATACATTTCTCTCTTTACAAAAACCCTAGTTTAGGAGAAGAGAGACCTAGCCTCTCTTCTCTCATTTTCTTCTTTTTGTCCTTAGTATCTTAGTTTATTTCTATCTTTTCTACATCAAATCCTTAGCCTAGATCAATAATAATTTCATCTTTGTAATCTACTTTGTGTGGTTCAAGCGTTGTAATTCGTGGATCGACAATTCTATGCAAGGAATTTCTATTATGGTTGTTTGTAATTCATCATTATCGTTGTTAATCGTCATCTAGGTATTCCTATTTCACCTTTTGTTTAAAGTCTTTATGTTTCCTATTTGATTGTTATTTCCTTTACATGTTATTGTAGATTCATTTTCAATATCGTTGTAATCGTTTTACTTCATTAGATCGTCAATATAGCGTCGTTATTATCGCCATATAAATAGTCTTAAAATATTGTCAAAACCAAATAAACATGTCTATCCTAGTTTTTATTATTAGCATCATCTTAGATATAAACATCACCATGAGTGAGTAGTCGTTTTTCTAGGGTGTAGGGTAGCCATGTAGGTTGATTAAAAGATGATAATTGGATAAAAGAAATTGTGCTTTTAAAACGTCTTGTCTATGCATGTTTGGACTATAACGATAGTTAACGATTCCTGATCAAAATCATTGACTAAAATGGAATTCTTTTCCAAGGTAGAGATACATGAATTGAATAGACAAAGCATGACATGGTAGATTAAGACCTAGTAAATTGCCTAAAAGCCTGCTAGACCATCTGATCTATGATTGTAATGAACACATCATTCTTACGAACTCACAATGAATTATTTGCATGTTCTAAATCCAATTTCATCAATATATTAATCTACATGTGTGAACCTACTTCCCTAGATTCTTTTTATCATTGTTAATTCATCATCTGCTTTATTGTTTTCGTTTTGGTTTGCTTTTATCTTGTTTTCATTTATGCTTTTTATTAGTTTAGAAATCAAAACCTCAAAACCCAGATACTCGTTAGATAAGACCCAATTGCAAGACATTTCGCACTCTATAGTTAACACCATCTCCCTGAGGATCGACCCCTACTTCCCTAATTACATTAATTTGTTATTAGCCTAGTCTGGGTAATTATCTTTGACCAGGACTTGCGACAGGTCCGATCACATCTCTCTAAAACTCATCTTCTCACTAAACCCTCATAATACTAATATTTACTAAGTATTACTAGAGTAGTAATATATACTAATATTATTAGCATAATATCTATCTTATTATCTAGTTAATAATAAGGCTAGATTATTTGGTATCATCTTGGTGCAACTTGAAGGATGTCTTCTACTTTGGAGATTGTTCTTGTTCATCATTATTTATAGCTCAAGAACAACAAGAAGGAGTTTTTGTTGTGCCCTTTTAATTTCCATTTCAATGTGAGGAAATTTCTTCTTTTATATAAATGTCTTTATATTTGCATGCATGTTACATAGATCATTAAATACTAAATTAACAAGTAATTTAGTAACTAATTAGAGGAGTCTAATTAAGGTCTATGGACTTTCAGTATATGCCACTAATGGTGAGATGTAAGCCCTATAGAGTATATAGTTGCGTAAGGGTGTCTTCCACGAGTTTGTCTATAATCTGATGGTTATAGTTTTGTACTTCATGAGCCTAAATCTTAATATATTGAAATGCTTATTTGTACTTCTCATATTTCACACACACACACACACACACACACACACACACACACACATATATATATATATATATATATGCTTCTACTTGTCTATTACCGTTTATGTATGTTATTCGTGATATGGCTGGGAGAACCCGGAGTTACTCCCTACTGACTGCGACGTTCATGTTTCATAAATGTACAGGTTGCTTGGCTGGATCTTTGCTTGTTTTTGGGTTCGGGTGTGAGCTAGCGAACGTTGGACTCGACGATTCACCCATATACGTTCTTAGCTAGTTTTCTAAACCACTTTAATGTTCGATAACGTTTTGAGAGACTACGTCTCTTTGTAGTATGTTATACCTTAGCTTGTAATTATTTGACATTCCTCGTACTCTTCTTTTGGAATGTAAAAAGTTTCAAAAATATCGTATCTTCCGCTATATAAATTGCATACTTGCTATGTTTTATTTCCGCTACCAATGGTCAGTCCGAGAGGACAATCCTGACTTTAGAAGACTTACTTAGAGCTTGTGCACTCGACTTCCAATCTAGTTGGGAAAAGAGTCTACCGTTGGTGGAGTTTTCTTACAACAATAGTTATCATGCCTCGATCAAGATGGCTCCGTATGAAGCTCTCTATGGAAGAAAGTGTCGAAGTCCTATTTATTGGAATCAATTGAGTGATGTTCTTGATTTGATCCCGATATCCTTGTTGAGACCATTGACCATGTAAAGTTCATCCGTGATAGGATGAAAGCTGCTCAAGACCGAAAAAAATCCTATGCCGATGTCCGAAGAAGACCGTTGGAATTTGAAGTTGGAGATAAAGTGTTCTTGAAAGTATCTCCGATGAAGGGTGTTAAAAGGTTTGGTGTAAAGGGTAAATTGAGCGCGAAATACATTTGACCCTTTGATATTGTGAAAAGAATTGGTACCGTAGCGTACAAGTTGGACTTGCCCCCAAATTTGAACAAAGTTCATGATGTCTTCCATGTTTCTCAATTGAGGAAGAACATTACCGACCCAAGCCATGTTCTTCAAGCCAAATTCCCGAGCTCGAACCAAATCTGTCCTTTGAAGAGAAGCCAATCCGCATTCTAAATCGCAAGGACAAAAAGTTGAGAAGTAAAGTGGTGCCTTTAGTGAACGTTTTGTGGAGATGTAGTAATGTTGAAGAAGAGACGTGGGAACCGAAAGCTACCATGCGTGTTAAATATCCAAGCCTATTCGATTAAGGTATCTTTCTTTCGCTCTAGTTTCGAGGGCGAAACGTTTTAAAAGGTGGGGTGATTGTAACACCCGCAAATGTAACCTATTTTATTTTAAAAATATTATACAGATACTAGTTAGTGTAATTTTAGATTTAGTCTAGAACTTGGTTTGCCGTGTATAATTTAGCAAATCCGAGTTCATATTCGGACTCTACTCGAAATTCCGTGTGGGTTACGCCTTAAGCCCCAATTTTGGGCTTCTTCCCCATGTTTCTCCACTCACCTTATAACCCTAACTCCCTCATCTTTTTCCACTAACCTTCTTCCTCACCAAGTAACCCAAACCCTAAACCCCATTTTTGGATCAACTCAAGTTCACCACCACTCATTCATTACTCTCTCAAATTCTATAATTTTCATCATAATTTTCCCCTCTTATCGTCCTCTACCTTGCATGGTAATAAAATTACCGTCTTTCTCATTTTCAATTTTCCCGTCTTTTTCAAAGGTGAATTATATTCATCGTTTGTTGTCTTTGTATAGGTGGAGAACTTCAACACCTCGACAAGGATTACTACCTCGTGGAGGAGGACCGAGAAGACGATTGAAGACGCACAAAGGTAACGGTGAAGGGTTACTCGATATCAATACGTGTTTTATTGCTTTAATTGTTGTTTACTAAATGTCTAGTGACAATTATTAGGCATTTAATGTGTTTTGATATTACTGAATATGGTTAGAATTAGATGAGTATTGTTAGAATTTGTGTTGGTTAATGATTGATGATAGTTGTTGATATTTGTTGATGATTATTGATGATTATTGGTGAAGTATGATACTTTTCGTGTGAATATAGTCCCAGCTGGCCGACCGGCCGCCAGTCAGTCGACCAGTGGGAAAGCGGCTGACATTTTCGAGAATTCTTGGTGTTGTGTAATCCCCAGCCGGCTGACCGGTCGCCGGTCAGCTGACCGGCTGGGACACCCCCTTTTCAGTTTTCTTCTTTTCTTAGGTTGGCATGTGGTCCTAGCCGGCTGCCGGTCCCCTTGGCCGGCTGGGACATACCTGTATTTTTGATGATTTTCGATTATTGCTGAAGTGCCAGCCGGGTAGCTGGCGGCCGGTCCCCCTGTGCTCCCTTCTCTATTTCTTTTCTTATGCTCTCACTTATAATAGTTTGTATGGTTCGTTTATCGTATAAATTTACGTAATAGCATTAAATATTCATGTTTAGATTATATGGTATTCCATTCGCTTATATCGCATGTTTCGTGACGGTTTTTGATATTTTCCCCTTTGAGTCGGTTTTACCTATGTTTTGATTTGAGCACTAATCGTTAAGTGCTATGAACTCTCATTCCCCGGCTATACCTCCTTGCTCGTTAAACTGATATGTCAGAACGAGGAGGTGTATCCTTAATGCTTGTATGCATGTTTTAGTGGGGATATGACGACATTGTTGGGAGGTGAACGCAATGTGTAGATCGACCCGGCCGTCAGATGTCGTATCTTTGCAAGGTGGTGTCATTGGATGTAGCGTGCCGCTTGATTATGATTCTTATGCTCTTTCCGCCTCTTTCGTGTAGTTGTGACCGAATTTGGGTACTCGGCTTCTGTGTTTGACCGAGTATTGGATACGAAATGTGTATCGCATGTCAAATCCGAACATGTTTATTCCGAGAGTCTGGGCAGGTTTAGACTAGGACCGTATTATTATCGTCGTCCTACCGAGAGGAAATGAGTCTTTCATTTACGAAATGTTTATCGTGTATGGTTCAGGGAAATGTTTATCCCGTGGACGTGTATTGATCATACTTGCTATGTACATGTGGGTAGTGCGTGTCATTAACCCTGAGAGATAATGTTACCATATTCGTATGTTTGGACGGATGTTTATATGTTGATTATTTGTGTTCATTGGATGACTTGGCGTGGTTTATATGTCGAGTCTTCATTTTATCAAGTATATGCCACTAACGGTGAGATGTAAGCCCTAGTGAGTATATAGTTGCCTAAGGGTGTCTACCCCGAGTTTGTCTATAACCTGATGCTTACAGTTTTGTACTTCATGCGCCTATAACTTAATACATTGAAATGCTTATTTATGCTTCTCGCAATTCACATGTATATATATATATATATATATATATGCTTCTACTTGTTTATTACCGTTTAAGTATGTTATTTGTGATATGGCTGGGAGAACCCGGAGTTACTCCCCACTGACTGTGGCGTTCATGTTTTCATGAATGAAGATGTTGCTTGGAAGGATTTTGCTTGTTTTTGGGTTCGGGCGTGAGCTAGCGGGCGTTGGTTTTGACGATTCACCTATAGACGTTCTTAGCTAGTAATGTTTGATAACGTTTTGAGAGACCACGTCTCTTTGTAGTATGTTATACTTTAGCTTGTAATTATTTGACATTCCTCGTACTCTTCTTTTGGCATGTATAAAGTTTTAAAAATATCGTATTTTCCACTATATAAATTGCATGCTTGTTATGTTTTATTTCCGCTATCGCGAGGGTTGTCACATGGCCGGTCATGTTGCTTGATAAGAGGAAAGTTTTCCTTTTATCTTGAACACACTTGATCATATCATTTTTGTATGCTTATCTCTCCTATTCCCTTTCTTACACTAAAAGAAACTTAAGAAGTTTTCACAAAATCCTTGTTTCATATTCTCTATTAATATACTATTTTAGTATTAAGAGTTATTAGAAAATTTTTAAGGGATACTACTTATAATACTAGTGTAATATTTTAAAAGAGATTAAAAGGATAGTCTTGGGTGCTACTAATGGAGAGTTTATACTTTGAAACTTGGAAGTTCATCCTTCTTATTTAAGCTCAAGAACAATATTTGGAAGGTGTCCAAATCTTGTGCCAAATCGTTCAAAATCAATGTAAGGAAAATGTTTTTTTTTTTTTGTATTTTTAGTTATGAATGCATAAGATCTAAATAGTTTCAGAGTAAACTATTCATAAAGTGATATTAAAAATGGTTAATATCGAGTTTAAGAAACTAACATGTGGTATCAGAGCTTTGGTTGTTGCATGCATAATCGATTTATAGTTTTTTCGACTTAATGTAACTTAAAGAAAACTAGTAATTTGTGTTTTATAATTTAAAATCACAAAATCATTTTCATGTCAATATATTCTGGTCCTAATATGATTTTAGGTCATTTTGATGATTTATGGAAATTTACATTGCTCAAATATGATTTTTAGTGTTTTTATCACATTTTAATGAGTAAAATGATGTTTAAGATGCTAAAAATAGTTAGACTTATCTTATGACCTTGAAATATTTACACAATATCACACATGCATTTTACTTAATGTATGTAAACTTTCGTGTGAATTGGTCTTATTTCTCATGATTTATGATTTTTAAATTATAAAATGGAATAAATGAAGGTCAAATGGTTAAAAAAAGTTCTGCTTTGATGCTGACCATGATATTTTAGTATGTTGTCACATACCTGGTTTCCTGACTTACTGGAAAATTTGATACTAATGTGATTTGTCTAGCATGATTTACGAATTTTTAATGTAAAAATGGCATAAATAGTGACTTATTTAGCAAATATTGCTAAAATAAATTTCATGTAATGATAAAACTATTCCTAGTTGCATAAATGTCCCACATTTCAGTTCTAAAGTTGAAATTTTAATTTGATTAATTTTCACATGATTTATGTATTTTATTTGATAAAACCGATAAAGCGCAACCGTTTTTTCTCAACAACGATTCAAACTTTTTAACCATGATTTTTGATATTTTAAGTGTCATGGAAGTGTTCCAGAATGTACAAAAATTTAAAATTTGAAATTATTGTAATTAACTTTGGATTTATTTTATTAAAATATGATTTTAAAGTCTATTTTTGAGCAATTAAATAACAAGTTGAATTATTGTCAAAAACTGAGTGATGAATAATTTTTGAGTCCTAATTCAGTTGGAATAATTAACTTGGATTTAAATATGATTTAAGTTTTGTTTGGTGATTTTAAGAAGTTATTATCACGCATTTCCGTAAAACCGGGTTATATACGATATAAACAGTTAAAACGGGCGATTTGGCATTTAAAATGACCATGTTTTATACATATTATAATGCTGAATTTTTATTTATGAATGTCATATTTATATTTATGAATGTCATAATTTATTATGTAATTTTGAATCATGTAATTTAATCCTTGTATGGGAATATTGATTCGGTTGTAATTTATTGTGATCTCGTATCACTTTTATTGTATTATTTTATTTTACAAATGTATAAAAGGAAATTATTGTAATTTTATTATATATTTCGCAACTAATTGTAAACACGGAGGTTCCAAAAGACGGTGCCTTCGGAAAGGAGTTTCGAGAGAGACGGTGACCTTGGGAGGCGTGCTTATGAAGTTCAAGCGACCAAAGGAGTTGGTTTCCGAATTTGTAATAGATTATATGATTCTCTATTCTAGGAAAAGCCATACTAGGAATTTTAATTTTATGCTTGCATTTTATTTAATATGTTTGCATGCATTGCCAAATCGCCATAACTAGACATGTATATTTTATCGAGTATTCGACCGTGTCAATTAAAATTATCGTTAATTCATCGATTTAGTTCACTTAACAAGATAGATAATAAATTGACATGACCTCTCATAATAAATAATTGAGATCAAGCCTTACCAAATGATAGAACCCATAAAACCCAAATTCGCAAGGAAGTAGGCTCGGCTCACCTGGGTGCTAAACTTGTTACGTTGGGTAAGTGGGGTAATAAATGTTATTACTTCAAAATTTGGATTGAGCTCAACGGAAATATTCGCGACCGTACCCGCATGTGTTCCGGGCTTAAGATAAATATTAAAGTAATATTATCGACCGAGAATTCTAATGTAGAATCGATTAAAGAGTTAATCCACCAAATTTTGTTAATAAGGGATGAATCGGCTCACCGTGCCCAAGTTGATATGAATTTGGATCTCGGAATCATTTATAATAGTTGGGTAGAGGTCACTATTTAAATGTTAAAACTTGTTTAAAATGTTTACAAGTATTTAATACGATAAATGTTGACATTTCCTTCATCTCATTTTTGTAGTCAATATTATTTATTCGCAATGGCAACTCCAAATTCCTCCACAAACGCTCCAACTCTCACAAACGTTTCATGGCTTCGATCCGTCAAGGATGGATGCAAGTTAGAAAAGAATGGCGCTAATTTTGCCGATTGGGATGCGCAACTTCGGTTGGCTGCGGAAGGTGAAGACAAGCTTCGTTACCTTACCGAAACCTCTCCCGAATCACCTAATGAAAGGTCAACCGCCGCCGCAAGGCGAGCCTATGAGGCTAACCAGAAAGAAGCCGCCGCGATCAAAAATGTTTTGATCTTCTCTATGGAGGCCGGTCTCCAAAGGAGTGCCATAAAGATGAGCACCGCTTATAAGATCTATGCCAAGCTTGTGACCATGTTTTCACAAGCTCCAAGGATCATTCAATATGAGACGGCCTCCGCATTTTTCAACATGAACCTTAAAGAGGGCCAAAAAGTTAGCCCTCATGTACTCAAATTGATTGAGCATGTCGAGACTCTTAAATTGCAAGGGGTTGACATTCCCGAACAACTTTTTATTGACCGTATACTACACTCCTTGGGGAAAATCAAGGCATATGTGCAATTAAGAAAGGTGCCTCAACCAAGGATAAGTGTCATTATTGTAATGACATAGGGCATTGGAAGAGGAATTGCCCCAAATATCTAGGAGATATCAAAGCTGGAAAGATTGGTTCAGTTGGTAAATTTTCATCCCTATCATTTATGTTATGATCTCAACTTTGGTATAGAGATACAAGTTGTGATTCTTACCCCTTTTAAATTTTAATTAGAGCACCCAAGCAAGGATAAAGGCAAGGACAAGCAAGCCTAAAGAGGCTCTTTAAGGGAAGCTAAGGTAGCCACCCATGGTTGAACACCTATGGAAGCTTGGAATTATTTTGTGTTATTTTCATTATTAGGTTGTATTTTGAGATATCGTTTTCAGAACTCTTAATTTCCTTGTTTGACAATGGAAATTTGTTGATTTCCTTTTATTGACATTGGTTGTAATTGAATTTTGTAACTTGGTTTTCAACCCCAGTCACTCGGTTTGTTGAAACGTTTTAGTTCTAAAACTTACCATCATACTCTACTTGCACTAATAACATAAATTGTATCGACTCAAATTGATCATATTAGTATTATGATGATTGGATCATTATAATAAAAGGCTAAGAATTCGATTCTCACTTTGAAAGATCAATTGCTAAGTCAAAATTAAGTTATTGAACTCAAAGTAGGGAGTCTACCAAACCAATTGGCCACACCACTTATAAAGATTGTAATTGACATGAATATGAGTCCACCTCTTTAGCTTATAGAACTAGTCTATCTCGATGCTAAGATTCGATGTCTTTACAATAAAGTCTTTAGTAGATCACTTAAAGTCATGTTGTGTAACCTCTACGTTTCTCACGAGTATGAGTACAAAATTTTTTGTGGCTCATAAGGCTATCATCAAAGGAAAATTGTTGTATTTTTCTTAAGATAGAGTGGGAGAAATAAGCTACAACGTAAAACTAGTTAGGAACTAGTGAGGAAACCAAAATAAAATGTTCTTAGGTTAGACTCAAGACTAGTGAGAAGACCAAAAGAAAGCGTTCTTAGGGGAATCCTTGGATTAGTGACGAGACAAAAAGAAAACGTTCTTGAAATAATAAGATTATTATCTATGAAGTGGAAGTACCTAGAAATTTTAAAATTTGATTTTCTAACATAAGAGACTTATGAAACTAAATGGAATCTATGCAATGGAATGATATAATTGGAGTTGTCCAATAAATCATTCTATAAACATGAAGATGTTTTATTTGGAGGTGTCCAATTTTAGTTGCATGGATAGACATGAAAATTAATGCGTAACTATGCTTAGATCCATATCATCACTAAAATACATCATAGTAGGGGTGTACAAGATACACAACAAAACCACATGTCCAAATAGGGATTTGGAATAGGATTTGTACATGACACAAGCCTAAGGTATCTACCTAGAGGTTATGATGATCTTTTCTATTATGAGATATAAGAAGATTTTCATTTGAATTGTCGAAAAAATCATGTATAGACATGAGGTTCAGTGGGAATTAAAGTCATGTATAGACATGAAGTTAAATGGGAGTTAAAGTTATCATGTAAAGACATGAAGTTCAGTGGGAGAAATTGTTTTCCACGTGAATGACGTGTCACTCATTGTGAGTGACATATTCATATTACCTTTAGAAAGGAGTGGTTGGATTTTAATGAAAGAGGGCAGCATGTATACTAAAATAAAATCAGAATCTATTGTGGAATAGAAGATTTTAGCTTGGCATTTAGAAAAGTGTCTTATATTGATAAGATCCTTTATCTATTTCAAACAAGTTAAATAGGTTATTCATGTTGATGAAAGTGGGATCATTATGAAAAGGTCATAGTCATCTACTGAACCTAAGAGTTGTTGATCACATGAGTACTAATGTTTCCGCCATTAGACCAATCATGTATGCCATTACATGCACATACCTAAATGAATTGTATGCTGGGAGCATGACAAGTCTATAACAAATCAATCCACATGTGTGTCATTGGATAGCCTACATTAACATCCATAGGGTTCAAAAGGAGAGCTAGGGATTCATTCTTGTGTTTGGTAGAGAAAATTTGGATATGTGGTAAAGGTTAGCCAAACCCAAATTTCCAAACTTATAAGGATTTATCGAAATCCTAGGCGTACTTTTTTTATACAAGAAGCGAATAACTAAAAGGATGATTGAAGAGTCAATCATCATAAATTCTACAAATAAAGACGTAGTAAATTATGATGAGGATAAGGTGGCTTACAAGGAGCTAATGGTAGATCATTTCACCTAAATACCTATCAGTTATCATCATAACGAGAAGGAGCATCTTTCAAGTTAAAGAGCCCAACACTAGATAGAGATCTAGACATGTACGTAGATGAATTCATATTATTAAGAATAACGTTGGATGGAAGGAAAAAGCAATTCACAAGGTTGGAATAAATGAATACATGGTATATTCATTACCCAAGCCTTTATTGCATTTAATAAGATCGTCATGAATTTTCATGGACGAAATAAACTTTATATTATATGATATGAAGCAATAACATTGTGTTGATTGTTCATATATGATAATCACATTTATCGTTTGAGTTTCTAAAACTCGTTTTTGGGCTTTGTTGTATCCAAATGGGTTGTAGAGACAATTTTGAACCCCATTAAAGTGGACTGGATTAACATAGCATTGGCCCCTAGTTACATATATGAGGTGACGTCTCCAAGTGACTAGAGTGTGATGCGATTAATGGCAAGTTCAAGTGCCAAGGGGTCATAAAGGATGACCAGTCGATCGCATAGACAGACTGTAAGGGACAATCTATCGGGCAATGACCGCTTATAGAGTTCTGGCAACTCTTGTAGCCTGGTCGTGGCAAGAGCTACTATAGTAGTCTTTTTTATTCAATTCTTTGACTAAAGACTGTTCGCGTAAGGTGGCACAGTTTCAGAGTGACTTTGATTTATGCTCTACGACCTTCGTAACTGGGGTCAAATGGGCATCTTTTGGGTCATGATGAGTTTTGGCTATTCGGAGGGAATAGTGCGATGTGAATTTTCCACCCCTTTGTCAGGGTTGTTTTAAAATCTCAAGGCCACTCGAGGAGGAGTAAGTTGAAAATGCGTGGCCACGCTCGGAAGGTATCTATGGTAGATAATTCCGGTCAGACAGTTACTCTCCACATAGAGAAAACCACTCATGATATGATCAAATGCAAGTACGACCTGAAAGACACCTTGCATTGAGTGGCAGATTGTAATAGGACAAGAGAATTGGTGACGCACACTTGTCACGGACAAGTGAGAGATTGTTGGAGTAAGTGTCCTCAACAATAGTGCGATCACATGAATATTATAGTAAACTGGTCAACATAAATCGGTAACGATTGGCTCAATTGAGTTTGTCGTTACTGTCGTATGACGGTGGTGATCAGTTGATCCCTTTAGGTCACACCTAAAGGACAATCCCCTAATCATGAACATTAATTAATTGTATAGCGATTCAGATTAATTAATCCCTTAAATTGAACTAAGTTTATATATTGTATGTGAGAATTATATCTTATTGTAATATGATTAAATGAGATTCATTTTTAGTAATTTAATTGTTATATTAGTAAGAATGCTTTATGTTTATGAAACATTTGAGATAAGCAAAATTGGTTGATTATAATTACAAATTATTGTACATTATTTTAACCAAATATGCGATAACCCATTTTATTTACATGTAATTATAAAATGTGAATTAAAATGTTAAAGCTAATTTATTTGTTATGAAATTGCATTTAAATTAGTTAAATGCACATTTATAACAAAATTACATGTTACATGGCACATGTCACATATGTGACAAATGAGAAAATCACAAAAATAAAATGGACTCCATTTTATAGAGACATAACCGGTTTTATGTGAGCTACAAGGGTAGGGATTTAGGTCATGATTTGTTGTTCTAATTCAGAATAAAAACAACATGATTACTACCTTAAGTCTAGACTCTACCCTAGTGCATTGTAAAGACAATTGCATGCTCACCCTCCCTCATGCCCTAGAGGTGGCCAATCATGTTGCTTGATAAGAGGAAAGTTTTCCTCTTATCTTGAACACACTTAATCATATCATTTTTGTATGCTTATATCTCCTCTTCCCTTTCTTACACTAAAAGAAACTTAAGAAGTTTTCACAAAATCCTTAGTTCATATTCTCTAATAATATACTTGTGTAGTATTAAGAGTTATTAGATAATGTTTAAGGGATACTACTTATAATACTAGTGTAGTATTTTAGTAGAGATTAAAAGGATAGTCTTGGGTGCTATTAATTGGAGAGTTTCTACTTTCAAACTTGGAAGTTCTGTGGGAAATCGGTATTATCACAATACAATTATTATAGGATTATAACGAAAAGTAATAATTTGATTATCGAGTCATAAACGAAAACAAAGAAAAAGAGATATAGAAATCAACCTCCGGTCCTAGCAATAGGCGTAAAGAACAGAGATATCAAGGTAGATATCCTCCTAATCGTTGCACCCAAGATGCTCCGAGAAATACCCTTTTCTTTTGCTAGAAAGAGAACCTTTTACGCGATCTCACTGATGAGAAGAAGGTTTTGTGTTTTTGTGAAAAGTTACTGTTAACTTTTGTTTGTGTGAATGATAGAGAGGCAGAAGTGAGAATTAGGGTTAGAAATAAAAATCTAAATTTTTCTTCCTTTTCTTTGCTTCTCACGGCTCAACTGGGTTTTATATGAGGAGATTTTGTCTCCTCAAAATAACAACCCATTGACTAAAAACCGAGTGTATCTGGATACTTTTGTTTTTGGTCATTTTAGCTTCCAATATAATGTAATATATTATAATCGTCGTTTTTCATGGACCGACATTATAATACATCATTAATTATAAATATCCGTATATTTATAATTTGCCAATTAATTATAACGGTTTATGTTTAATTAGCTTACATTATATACTATAATTAAATATAACTTTTATATTCAATTTTACGAATTACAGTTAATTCGCCTCAGCTAACTTTCTTCTCATCATCACATTGACTAACCTTTTAGTCAATTACACTGACTAACCTTTTAGTCATATAATAGGGTATCAATATGATTATTTTCTCAAATAATCACATCTCTCAAACACATCCTATAGGTGTGACTTTTAGGGACCAGTTGATCACCGCCATCTGTATGACAATAACGTCAAACTTATCTAGCAAGCCAACCATTATTGATAAACGTTAATCAACTGATTATTATATAAAGTATACCATGTGAACCTACAGAGATTTATTTATGTTATTGCACTAACTGTGTAGGACACTAGCTCCAACAAGTTCATCCTTCTTATTTAAGCTCAAGAACAATATTTGGAAGGTGTCCAAATCTTGTGCCCAAATCGTTCAAAATCAATGTAAGGAAAATGTGTCTTCTTATTTTTGTATTTTTAGTTATGCATGCATAAGATCTAAATAGTTTAAGAGTAAACTATTCATAAAATAATATTAGAAATGTCTAATATCGAGTTTAAGAAACTAACAATATGCACATACTCACACTTTATATCACGTTCTCACATTTTATCACAACTATTCAATTCATATTTCTTGTACTCATCGCATAATCTAATGTAAACATGGATATAATATACCGTTAACAGAAATATGTCATCATGCTATAATCATCGCCAATCATAAATAACTCATTTCATCTTAATTCACCATCATGCCATCTTATTTCATACACATCACATTATCATGTCACATCTCATGTGATATTACATATCCCAAATTGTTGAACCTATGATATAGTTTTGATAATGACAAGTATATATTTTGACGATTTGGTTAATTGACAAATAATGATTTAATTGTTATATCATATGCATGTAATTGTGTGCTTAAGTCTTATTATAGCTAACAATAATTCCAAGTAAAGAGATCAATGTTTAACCTTCAGAAGATTAAACTTTGAAGATTTCATTAAGACAAAGTTATAAGAGCTTGAGGTATAAATTTGAAGATTCATATACAAAGTTGTAGCTATTCTGGTTATAACATTGAAGAAACAATTCAAGCAAGATCTACATCAAATAACACAAGACTCAAGATGGAGGGTCTTTGTGATCAAGATGAAGTGATGATCCGTATACTAAAGATCTTTGTGAAGATTAGATAGTATAAGTCGTCATCTTGTAGGTATTCCATTAGAGTGATTTTTGAGAAGTAAAGTTATAGCTATTTCACTTATAACTTTACATACTAAGTTCAAAGTTATAGCTATTTCACCTATAACTTTGAATAACAAAATTGATGCATGATTTTGGAAACAAATCGTTTAAATGTTTTTAAAAAGAGAAAGAGTATTTTATATGGAGTATTTATCAAAGTTTTAAATAGATAATGTATTTATGATATTCTATAGGTTAGTAATACAAGTTATGAGTTGACATGCTACCTAGGGTTTCTAATACATTCTATCTCATTTTGTTGTTGACCTAATAAGTCCAACTAGTGGATGTGCCACCTAGGGTTTCGAACTACCTAGGGGTTTGTGCCTCCTAGGGTTGCGTGCATATGGACAACAACCTAGGGTAGCGTGCACAAGAGGAAAACGGCCACTTTGGAAAGTTTTACTCTTCGGATCAAACTAGGGTTTTACAACATACTTTCACAACAACATTTTGAGATAAAATATAAATATCTTTCTTAAAGAAAAATATAGGATTTAGAGTTTACCTCTCCTATGCCTCTACTATAAATACTCCATTGATCTCAAACATTCAACAAGACTTTTATGCACATTTGAGAGAATTTTACAAATTGAATTTAAACAAACTTGAGCAAAATATTTATTATTTTTATTGTTTGTTTCGAAAAAAGTCAAGCATCAATCTTTGTCAATCGCTCGAGTGAAATACCTTATTGGATAATAGTACTGTGACAACCCTCGCGAATGCGGAAATAAAACATACAAGCATGTGATTTAATTAGCGGAAATACGGTGTTTTTAAAACTTTTTACATGCAAATAGAAAATACGAGGAATGTCAAATATTACAAACTAAAGTATGAAATACAACAAGAGACGTAGTCTCTCAAAATGTTAACCAACAACAAAGTTATTAGCAACTAGCTAATCAACGTCTAGAGGTGTTTCATCCAGGGACAACGCCCGCTAGCTCACACCCGAACCCAAAATACCACAAGAAAAAAGCCATCCAATCAAGCAACCTGTTCATCCATGAAAAACATGAACGCCACAGTCAGTGGGGAGTAACTCCGGGTTCTCCCAGCCATATCACATTAAACGTACATAAAAGGAAATACGAAAATAAAAGCATGCATATATAGATATACATGTGAAATACGATAAGGATAGATAGGCAATTCAATAGTTAAAGATAAGAGCATATGAAGTACAATCCGTAACCATCATGCTATAGATAGACTCGGGAAAGACACTCTTAGGCAACCGAATACGCTCACTAGGGCTTACATCTCACCGTTAGCGGTATAAGTTTGATAAGATTGAGACTCGACAAACAAACCATGCCAAGTTATCCAATGATCAATCATATAATCATTCATCCAAACATACCATATCTGACGACCATCTCTCCACACGGTAAATGAAACGCACTAGCACCGTGTACATGGCAAGTATGATTAAAAGGCATCCACGAGATAAGCATTTCCCTGAACGCATACAAGATTCAATTCATTTCGTATATGTGGACTAATTTCCTCCTGGTAAAACGACGATATAAATACCCGGTCCTAGTCTAAATCTGGCCAGAATCCCGAAATCACATTTTCCGGTTCGACATGCGATGACATTTCGCATCCAAGACTCGGTCAATCAAAGACGCCGAGTACCCCAAATTCGGTCGATATAATTCACAAAAGAGGCGGAAATGAGCTCAAGCCTCATAACAAGCGGTACGCTACATGCAAAAAACACCACCTCGCAAGTACACAACATTTGACGGCCGGGTCGATCAACGCAAAGCGTTCGCCTCCCAACAAAGTCGTCGTATGCCCACTAACACATGCAATTATGGAGTAGGATACATCCCCGTTCCGACATTCCAGCCTTACGAACGTGGAGGTAGCCAAGGGAATGAGAGTACAAAGCACATAAAAAAATAATGCTCAAACCGTAACATTTGTAAAAACCGACTCAAAGTGGGACATACCAAAAACCGTCACAAAGCATGATAATAGGGCATTATATAAATCTAACTATGATAAACATGAATCAATACATGATACATAAGCATTAGACTAAGTTTAAGAAGCATAATAAATAGGAAACATAGATCTTATCTCAAAACAACAAGTTTGGAAACTAACTAAAACAAGGGTCCACTTCAAACTGTCATAACTAGAGTTATAGAAATGCAAATGCATAAATTTTAAAAGGAGGTGATATCTTATCCTCTTAAGGTTCCAAAAGTAGGTCACAAGCCCAAAACAAGCAAGTAACGAAGGAGATATGATAATTTTACGAAAAGGAGTCAGTGCAGTGAAACTGCAGTCGTCACGACCGTGACTTGTATGTCACGCTCGTGACATGAGTTTCACGACCGTGACTTACATTTCACACTCGTGAAACTGTCTATTACGCAAGGGTATTTGGTCAGCCACTCATTTCACGCTCGTGACATGAGTTTCACGACCGTGACTTGGGTCAAGACATCTCCATTTTGTTCTAAACTCAACCATCATCAACTATTATCATAAATCATCAATTCTCATATCAATTCTCATATCAATTCTCAACAAACAACAAGTATCATCATCAACACAATTTCTAAGCTTACTAATCAAATTCTAAATACGATTCCTAACATAGAAAACACGTAAAACACGTAAATGATATCGAGTAACCCTTCACCGTTACCTTTATGCGTCTTTAAACGATTTCTAAGCCTTCCTCCACTAGATAGTAAACTTTGTCGGGGTCTAGAAAGTCTCCACCTAAAAAAGACGACAAAAGATGAATATAATTCACCTTTGAGAAAGACGGATAAATTGAAAAGCGAGAAAGACGGTAATTTTATTACCAATACGGATAGAGGAAGATGAGAGGGAAGGAATAAGACGAACCTTGGTGAATTTGAGCAAGAAATGAAGTGTAGGATCGATACTAAGACTTGAGCAAATATGGAGGCTAGGTTTTGGTGGTTTGTATGAGGAAGAAGAAGTTTGAGTTGTGAGGGAGTTAGGTTATGAGGGAGTATATGAAGGAGTAAGTGGAAAAAGTCAAGGAAAATTCAATGACGTCTTAAGACGTGATTCACTTGAAATCTCGCGTAAAATCCAAATACGGACTCGGAAATTCTAAATTCGACACGGAAAATTTAATTCTAAACTAAAACTAAATTTCGCTGAATAGTATCCGTAAAATATTTTTACTATAAAAATAGGATACATTTGCGGGTGTTACAAGTACATCACATAATCTTACTTATTCTTTAACGAGAATCTTTGTAAGTTCTATTGTACTTTCTTATTAACGTAAGATAGTATAGAGTATTTAGTGATACTCAATCTGAGTTATAATCATACTTGATTATACGAGTGGGTTGATAATTTTTGTAATCCGTAGAGAGGTACTTAGAGTTATTGATCGAAAATAGTTCACGTAGGTTTCGACCTATGAAACTGAACCACTTCAAAAATCTCTTGTGTCCCTCTTTATTTCGTTATTTCGTTACTCGCATAATTCATTGATTATTTAATTTGTTTATTTTACTCAATAAAATCAAGTAATTAATTACACATCATATAAATCGAATAAGTGGGGCTAGTTTTTAATACTCAATTCACCCCCCCCCCCCTTCCCTCTTTCGTATTCGATCAACAGGCTCTACCCAAATCACAACCCCACTCCATTCCACGTCCATCTACAATACACATATCATCAAGCAATATATACTAATACACTTAATGCACATAACGCCCTGACACTTCCCATGGTGACCAAGTAAGAGCTATAGGGGCAAAAGTGCGATTCCGGGACGTCTTCCTAATCTTTGCGGTAGCTTCCTATGACTCCTACCCGGGTTCATTTTATTAGACTCTCCTAGTTCATTAGGTTCATTGGTTTTAGGTTCTAAAATCGATCACTCTGATACCTCTTTGTAACACCCCCATATACCAAGGTGTCTTACAAGACCCCCTTAGAACACGAGAGTGCTACCATATCGGTTGCCCGAGGTAGTAACATCACAACGATCAATAAAGAAATGACATTTAATTAAATAAGTTTAATATCAATACACAATCCCAAACAGATGGCATACCATGTGACCAAATGAATAAACTCCATACTAAAATCGTAATAACATTAACTAGCAATGTTCAACATAATGAAAAGACTACTAATGTTCACAACTCCAAACTGATACGCGGAAGCTAGACTCAATCAGGTGATCCCATCTCAATCCCAGTGCATAGCTAACCATTACTTGCGATCACCTGCTCAGCATTCCCCAATGGAGCATAGCAGTTTTGTAAAACAATAACGCGGTCAGTATTTGCATATACCGACTAACGTACAAGATAAACAGAAGGGAAAGAGAAACCAAAGGGCCACCGCAGCAGACACCTCGGTAGACTCAGGTCACCAGCCTGCTCTACAAAACCAGCTATTGACCTTGGACCGCAGCCACAGGCGTCGACAACCCCTCTCAACGCAGCGTGAGAACCCGGATCATTATTGTGCACATCCCCCACGTGGCGGGATAACCACCATGGCGAACTCGGGGTGTGATCCGTTTCCCAACAGAATCACCAAATCATAGTAACCATAGTAACATAGTAACCATTGCCACAACTCCAAACCCGCACTCAATCAACACCATCATCAATCACATAACAAGAGTCATAACATATGATCACATCAATTAGTAATGCAACACCGAGTAGGGAAACCCTACCTTATTAAACATCCGCAAATAGCACAAGTAATCAGAATCGTTCTTCTATGAAGTCCCCCCCTAAACAATCAACAATCATATAATCAATAGAAAGTTCATTCCCTTTCCCCCAATTCAATTAGGGTTACTAAAATAATTACAAATGAATCATAAACAGGCATACTTACCAAGGTAATCAATCAAGGCAATGCAAAAAATTGAATCCGGCACGAGATTATCAAAGGCTCCTTGGAATTAAAGAGAATTTGGAAAACTAGGGTTTTTAATTATGAAAGTGTAAAAATGATTATGAAACTAATTCCTCAAAATAACCCTTTAATCACTCGTCCGATCTAATCCGAACCGTCGTACTCAGTCGAGTACAATATGAACTCAATTTAGTACGAATCACTCGGTCGAGTGCCGATGTCACTCGGCCGAGTACGCATGATCATAACCACCCATAAGACACCAGCCAATTTCACTCGGTCGAGTAGCCTATAATTGGCCGAGTATACTATGTACTCGGTCGAGTAAGCCCTACTCGGCCGAGCCCCCAACACATAGAAATGCAGAGTATTACACTTAGTTTCCACAATGTCCTCATTGTGGGGGAAAGGGTGGGACACTTTATTCATTGTTGAAGTGAGAAGACCCAAAGGTTCCTCGTTGATCATGGGTGCTTCAGTGTCTCCTAATCTCTCTTGCTTCTCTTACTCATCTACTTTGTTGTAGGCCTTCATCAAGGGCCTCATTGGTTTAAGGAGTGGGATAGTCGAGGTTTTGGCGAAGGGACATGCCAAAGAGCGATCTTGCCAACCCATACACATCTTCTTTGGCCACCGCATCTTCATAGGAATCTTGCAGATATGTGTGGTGGCGGTCATTTTGTGTTTGAAAATAGTTAGTGGCGTTGTCTCTCCATAGGTTTTGTTCCCTCCACATTTCATTTTGTTCTTTCCAACTTTTGCTTTGTTGTTCTAGCCAAAGGTGGTCTTCTTCTTGCCTCTATGCTATCTTTCTCAACTCCTCACATTGGGCCCTCTCGGCCTCCTCTCTCAACTGCTGTCTCTCTCTTCCACAACATTGTGCCAATCAAAAAGTAACTCAAGCCTACCACCTTGCATTTATTTCCAAGTGTGGGAAGTGTCCACCCTCCCACTAATGTGTTTGAGAACATCATTGGTGCTAGCGACGTAGTACGCCATTTGTTGTTGCCATGGCTCCACGGGTGTCCTAGCATGTGTCCTCCCATCATACATTGAGGTGTCCGTATCTTCGCTAGTGTTAAATTGTGATTGGTTTTTATGGTGAGGGATTTTTTTTTTGTTGCTGTTGTTGTTGGAAATTGGGTTGATTTTGAAATGATCCCCCCTCAATTGTAAGGATCTCCTCTTCCTCTCTTTGCCTTTCACTCCCCTCTCCTCTTTGCATTCTTTGCCTTTGTTGGATTCTTTGCCTCAATGGCACCTCCCCTCTCTCTTCTTCACTATCTTTCTCCAAATTTCCTCTCTAGGACAAAAGAAGTCGGAACCTCGTGGCCCTCTAGGTAGAGATGCATTAAAAGGACGAGGCAACCTCATATAGTTAAACCCATCACTTCCCAACCAAAATCCTTTAAATGGTGTCTCCTTCCTAGTCGACAACATATTCACCTCTTCCAATATAAACCTATTGTACCTTGTTAACCCCCTACAAGCATTCACCTCTTGCTCCGATCCAATGTCTCCCTCATAGTGCTTAACAAAAAAAGTTGATGAAGTCTCAGAGGTCGATACTAGCTCTCTTAGCTTTGACACGATGTTTCAAACAAACCTTTATGAAGAGTGAGGCCCATTCCGTTACCCCTACCCCCTTTGGAAGCATAGTCCACAAGAGCACCCGGAAATTTTCAGGCACTTTAGTGAGCTCTCTCGCGGCATTGAAGGCGGTGGTGATAAGGCGAAGCACGGGGTACGTAATGGTGGAAAGTTTTGTATCTTTGGATGCGGAGTGACTCTTAGTAAGGGCATACCACATAGTATCAATTTACCCCTTCCGGTGCAAAATTGATTGGGGAGGTTTTGTGATTTTTAGGATATGGCGGATCTCACTGAGGTTGGCATTGTGCCATTGTTAGTGCAATCTAAAACGGAAGGCTTTTTCGGCGTCATCGGGTACATCCAACTCCGTCAAGGTTGCTAGGAACTCGTAAGCAAAACTACGGTAAGTGTGATCCCACGAGTCTTCCTCGAGATACTTTTCGAGCCCTACTTTAGCTAGCAATTCCAATGTCAAGTCAAACATACCCAAAGAATGGACGTTGTTTGCGCAAAAGAGTTTTGTGGCTACGAGTGGTTGAAAACGGGGCGCGGTTAGTTTTTCCTAAATTATTTTATGAGCTATGGTTAACCCCTCATCCCCCATGAAAAAAGACTCCACTTAGGTGTCGGGCTCACTCAGCGCCGTTCTCTTATTCTTACCCTTACCAAAAAACTTAGTAACTCGAGGAGCCATTTTTTTCCTGCAAAATTTAACAACTACAATACAACAATAATACTCAAAACAACTTTTCACTCTTTTAGGCAATTGAACAAACACTTGGAGTGCACCAAGTTCTACACTACTCAATCAAGTGTTTGATGAATACCTATCTCCTTACCGAGAAAAATTTCACCAATCCTATGGTAAACAACACTAAGAAGTTACTAACAACTCAAAATTAAACTAAGAAAGAGCAATTTTCGAGCAAAAGATTAGTGTAATGGAAAAAGTTCAGTATTGAGTTATACCTTCCTGATCCCACAAAAAATAAGCTTCTTGATGTTCAACTCAACCAATGGACCCTTCTAATAACCTTAGAAATAAACAATTGTCCCTAAAAATCGATTTTTGGGAAGAAAATTTCTAGGTTATAAAGGGTAATTTTTCCGAGTTTTGGACGATTTAGTGTGTTTTGAGGGATTTGATTGTGGGAATGATTTTAGGATGATGAAAGTGAGTGTTTTTTATGAAGTTGGGTGAAGATTTGAGTGATGAAGGTTGAAAATGAGGGATTGGGGTGGTTTTGGGGTATGAATGAAGAAGAGGTTGACTTTAAAGACTCAGACGCTGGCTGCGTCCTGTGACGTTTACTGCGTCGTAGGACGCTGACTGCGTCGTAGGACGCTGGCTCCGTCCCTGGACGGTGCCAGCATGTTCTGCTGAAGTTCGCTCCTCCAATATCGACTTAGCCATTTTTTGGCTAAGTGTTTTAATCCCCAAAAAAATTCAACTTTTCACTTCACTTGCCCACAAGAACATCCAATATCACTTTTTCATCGATTTCCGAACTTTTTACCCGTGGCACGCATCCGGAGGCGGTTCGAAAATAGCTAAATCTTCACCAAAACATTATTAATTTCAAAAACATATTGTTGATGCAACCCTCAACTGAATTATACAAGCATAAATTTGAAACTAGGAATGATAAATAGATACAATATAATCAAGGATAGAATATTTACAAATTTTGCCGTTTATTTATATTCGATGGCTCGACTTAATGGCTCTAGAAATGATCACTCTTCATGGATGGGGTCTTCAGGTAAGACCTCCTCTTCTCCCATTCGTTCACAATCCTTGAAGTAGTGGTTGAGACGGTGACCGTTCACCTTGATTAGCTTTTTCGCTCCCGGCCCATCAACATCGACCCCCCCATGATCATAAACCTTCCAAATGGTCTAAGGTCTAAGGTCTAAGCCATCTTGACCTCAACTTGCCCGGAAATAGCTTGAAACGGTTTAGGAATACAAGAACTTAATCTCCCTCCTTGAAAGTGCGACGGTTTATCATCCCTTCATGCCATTTTTTGGTCTTTTCTTTGTAGATTGAGGAATTCTAATATATATGCATCATGACGAATTTCCTCAAGTTCTTGTATTTGAAGTTTCCGGTGCAAACCGCTCTCATCATAGCTTTGGTTGAAGGATTTGATGGTCCAATAAGCTTTATGCTCTATGTCCACCGTGAGGTGGCATGCTTTGCCATAGATGAAACGATAGGGGGACATGCCGATTGGGGTCTTGAAAGCGGTCATATATGCCCATAAAGCGTCGACTAGCCTATTTCTCCAATCCTTTCTATCCGGATTCACCGTCTTTTCAAGTATTCCTTTGAACTTACGATTGGGTAGCTTGGCTTGGCCATTTGTTTGTGGGTGATAGGCCGTGGAGATTTTGCGGTGCACCCCATATCTCTTGAGAAAACTTGCAATAACTTTGTTGCGAAAATGTGTCCCTCTATCGCTTATGATTGCTTTGGGAAAGCCAAAGCGGGAGAAAATGTTCTCTTGGATAAAACTTGCAACAATTTTAGCATTATCGGTTTGGGTGGGGATTGCTTCAACCCACATAGATACATAGTCAACCTCCAAGATTATATATAGGTACCCACAAGAATTTGGGAAAGGTCCCATGAAGTCAATTCCCCAAACATCAAATACTTCAAGTTCCCCATTCTTTGGCACCGGACGCATGTCTTGAAAAACTTATGAGCATCTTTGAAGAGACTTGGCCAAAAGAACTAGCACTCAAGGATCTTTCTTACGGTCCTTTGTGGCCAAAAATGCCCTTCGCAAGCATAATATTGACACTGGTGAAGGATAAATGAAATCTCACTTTCGGATACACACCTTCTTATGATTCTATCTTTACAAAATTTCCATAGATACGGTTCATCCAAAATTTAGTGTTTTGCATTAGATCTTATCTTGTTTCTTTGATGGGAATAAAGATGGGTAGGAAACCGCTTTATTACCAAATAGTTGACCATGGTGGCATACCATGGATCTCCCACTTGGATTGCATATAAGGACTCATGAGGGAGACCTCCTTCAACCTCATCAAGAGGGCATGATGGTCTTCCTTCAAGGTTTAAACGGCTAAGATGATCCGCTACCACATTCTTCTCCCCCTTCTTGTCTTTGATCTCCACGTCAAACTCACTCAATAGAAGAATCCACCTTAACAAATGATGTGGTCGTTATACACCAAAAATAAAACCTAAGTCTACTAACTAAGAAGATAGCGGAAGTAGGGTCGATCTCCACAGGGAGGAAACTAACTAACTGTAATTTAAATCTATCAGAAACAATCTGGTGGTTTTGAAATTGATTTAACTAAACTAAATAAAGTTAAAGGAAAGAGAAAATAAGGATAGAAATTAATACGAATAAATTAGATAAAGAGAAAATATGCTAGGATTCGGTCTACTGCAGTATCGGCATCTACGGGTCAACTAAGCTAGTCAATCTATCAATGAGAAGGGCAATGGTTTTCTCCTCTCGGTCTCAAACCACCCTAGGGATTTTCCTAATTAACTCTCGTCCTCTTAGGAGTCACCTATCAATTCTAAGCAAGCCTTCCCTTCCAATCTCTTGATCCAGGTCGGTGTTAACTACCTAGCCTAGTCTCCTGCGTATACTCATTCGACTAAACCTCAATTAAATTGCAAAGATCGATTCTCATATTCAAGACTAACCAAACTAATCTATCCTAACATGCCTCTACTACAGTTTCCCTCATCCCAACATACAAGAGAATTAGCTACTCATGTTACGAACTATGCTAACAAAGACGATTAAATATATGACATAAGACATAATAAAACCGTAATTAACAAGCATGAACAATAACGCAGCAGTAATTAAGAAAAGAAACAGTAATTAAGACTAAAGATTAAGAGTAAAAGAGAAAAGAAGAAGTTTACAATCTTAGCAAATCCGGCGTAAAGAACAAATCCTCCGTTGATAAACCCGAATGCAAACCAAAGGTAAAGTTCAGAAACTGATGCAAAATTAATTCTAATTACTGTCTGATTAAAACTGAATAATTATTCCCCTACTAATGACGTAAATAAGAGTCATATATAGTGTCTAACACGACTCTTAACCTAATTAACCTAATGGACTTAAAGCCCGTAATAGAATCTACTCGATCGAGGGAAATAACCACTCGATCGAGGCTTTTATTCATGGAAATCAGTCGATCGAGCACTTGATCTACTCGATCGACAAACTGGTAAGCGGCTTCTACTCGATCGAGCAAAGGTAGCAGCTCGATCGAGCACTTCTGGCTTCAACTCACCTCGATCGAATGGCAAGCTCCTCGGTGTAAATGATTACTACCTTAGTGTGGAATTTCTCTAAGCCATAGATCACGCCAAGGAATTCTTTCTCCGTGGTGGAATAATTCTTCTAAGCTTCATTCAACAGTGTGGAGGCATATTGAATTACATAGGGCCCCTTATCATCTCGTTGACCCAAACCACTCCAAATGCGTACACTACAAGAGAAAGCTCCCTTCCCGACTGATTAGTCCGTCGCCAAATACGGTCATTCCGTCGCTAAAAACAATTTTGCGGCGGACTTGCGACGGATCATTTTCGTCGCAAACAGTAGTTTCTGCGACTGATATTCCGTCGCACGTTTTTCTCCGACAGAATATCCGTCGCCATTAGAAAT
Source organism: Heliosperma pusillum (assembly GCA_022085475.1). NCBI lineage: Eukaryota > Viridiplantae > Streptophyta > Magnoliopsida > Caryophyllales > Caryophyllaceae > Heliosperma > Heliosperma pusillum. The sequence continues at coordinate 37,995 of JAIUZE010074102.1, forward strand.
TGCGACGGATGACAGGTAGCAATCAAGTCAAACACATAGTCAACATTTGCGACGGAATGTCCGTCGCAATTGCTGACTCATTCCCTCGCAAATGTTGACTAAATGTTTAACTTGACTACCACCTTTTAAGTCAGTCCACCGATAGTCAACATTTGCGACAGAAATTCCATCGCAAATTAGGTAATTGCGTCGCAAAAACACCAATGCATTCTGCCGAATGCAGTGGTTTCCTGCATCCCCAATAAGCATTAAAAACCACCAAAAACTTGCAAATAACAGAAATTTTGCAGAAAACATACCACAAGGTTACTAATGTAACACAAATACCATTTATCATTAAAGTCTTGATTTTATAACATAAAAGTCAAGTCTTACAAATAAAAGTTTTAAGTCATAGTGATGTTCAAAATAACTAACTAATCACTCAAACACACGGAGTGAATAGAGTGATAGGGGTGAATGGGTTGGGCCTAGCATTATCGCCACCATCATCATCAAAGTCGTCTTAACCCTGTGTAGGACCTCCAGGTCTACAACTCTGAGTAGAATTTCTTCCAACCTGACTCAAGTACTCATTTATAGCGGCAATCATTCGATATTTCTCATCGCGCTCTTACCTAAGTGCCGCATTCTCCTTTGACAGCTTAGTAGCGAAACCTTGGGTGAACTGAGTCGGAGCTGAGGTAGCAACATAGTGCCTATGATGTATAGACAAATGATCTGCCGCTGGTCCCAACCCGTATCATCTTCCTTTCTTGTCAAATCCAGTCTCTTCAAAATAGATCTCATTCTCGTCGATGTTTTCGAATCCTTGACTTTGAAGCTCATATTTCTTTGACATGATCTTATTCTGCATCACAAACAAGCTCAGAATTAGTAATTATCATTTAAATAGTTAATGTAATTAAATATAAATGACAAACATAAATCAATTAGCGAAATAATGCATAACTTACAAAGAGTTCGGCTGGTTTTTTTCTAACCATCCACGAATGTTGTGCTTCTTTGTCTTCTCTAAGACTTTCAAGGCATTTGGGATTTCAGATGATTTTTTCCGGACCTACAATTTAAATATTTGTTAGTATAACATAGATATATATATATGTAAGTATTAAATTATAATTAGATAAATAAACATAAATAAATAAAAGAAGATATTTACTGTCCATGAGTGTTAAGGTGTTTTTTCTACCCATTATGTGAGTAGGCAACGCCTTTCCCTTCTCTTCACATCCTGACCTACGATTAGCCGGGGCTGATTCAGATTTCGCAACGAAGCTTCTTCGACGGGCCTATTCTTAAGCTTTCTAAATAAGTCCAAAGGAATCCATTTCGGCCTGTGCTTCTCGTCTTTCTATGAAGCACAGTAGATCATATGACGTAAGCGGATCTTTATGACATATTTCCAAGCTTTCCTTACCATATTTGTATGCCAAGGCTCGAAAGAAACCCTTTGCTTTCAAGATTCAAAACATAAAGTTAGGAAAACATTAAGTAAATAAACAAAAAAATAATAAGTCAATAACAAAGAAAAATTGAGAAAAAAAATTGAAATAGATATAATTATAATAAAATCATAATACATACCTCAAACCAGTTCCTCCAAGCCGACCTCAAAGTATTTGACGCCTCTTTCCAGTTTGGAGCGTGTTCCTTCTACCCGCAGGTTATGGTCTCCGATATTAGTTTAACCACATCTTTATCAGTGAACCTGAAATCAATTATCATAATTAAATATATTATATATAAATATTATGATATTTTAAATAATCATAAATATAATCAATTAAAGTAAAAGTGAATTAGTCTTACCAGACACCTGTTTCCTCATCCGGATTGAGACGGACTCGGCGAGTAATAGGATCTACCTGTGGCTGTTCGACATTCCTGTCATTGACTTGTTCATTCTCGTCCTCATGCTCTTGGTTTCCTACATTACTACAACTACCTCTCTTCGTCGTCCGCCCGCCATATAGAATAAAACTAAAGTGTTCAAAGTTATCATGAATTAACACACATATACAAATAAATAACAAGAAACTATATATTCTTATTAATGAATAATAAAAACAACTGTCAACAGCTAAAATGAACATGCTTTGCAAACGGCATACATTTACAAAAAGTAGTTTCAACTAATACAAGAATTAAAATAATCTTATTCATCATCATTACTTGAATTTTGGGTTTAGGAAATATTGTCTTTAAAAAGATAATCTATAAAATATTCTTCTTCGTCTCCATCTTCCTCTTCATCTTCTACTTCGTCTTCCTTCCGCTTCTCCTCCACCTTGTCCTCCTCTTCTACCTTCTCCTAATTATTGTCCTCTATTTGCATTTCTTCTTCCTCCTCTATAAATTCGTTATCATCTGTCATTTCAATTTCTGATAGTAGTGTCTCACTACTAATAACATCTTCTTGAAACACAGATTCGACAATAGGAGCATTAACATGATCTGGCTTTAGTTTTGAACACTGCTGACCACTTATCTTTATCTCTTTGGATATTTGGATATGAAATATAATAAACTTGTTCCACTTGATAAGCCAACACAAATGGATCATATTTCGAAAATTTATTGCTCCGATTAACATCCAAAAGTTTATAATCCTTGTGCACTTGCATTTCATTTTCAGAATTATCTATCCAATCACATTTGAATAAAATAACATTATATGTGCTTTTTTTGCCCGTGTACGACAATTCAACAACTTCATTGAGTGTTCCATAGTAGTCAGCTCCCTCAGTCAAAATTACACATACTCTGTGACACCCTCAAATTTGCGGAAAGAAAAAAAATAATTTAACTAAATAAAAGATGAGAATACATAATAAAAGTGTCTTAAATAAAAAGGTTCATAACAAAAAGTAAATAATATTATACAAAAGAAATATCCAAAACGGGAGACATATCTCCCGTATAAATACGGAAATAAAAGAGTGTATAATATATACAATCCTAAGAACCGAATATAGGTCCAAGGTAAATACTTCGCTCGCTAGCTCGTCAATGTACCCAATGTATGCATCACAAACCTGCCAACCGCATTAAATATAAACACGGAAGCAACAGTCAGTGGGGAGTAACTCCGAGTTCTCCCAGCCACGAAATGTCGAGTTTAATGAAACATGAATAACATAAAAGCAATGTATATGGAAAATACAAAACTTAAACATATATGATATGCTTTTCATGTTATGAAACAGGTAACTAACATTACCTAGCATCTGAAGCTCTCATGTGAAACCGTTAACAATCTTAACCGGGTAGGAAGCTGTTATGCAGCTCAAGGTTTACCGTTAACATGGCATGATACACTCAAACCCTAATCAACATAATATCATGTGAATCAGTTAACAAACGGTAATCCAAACTCTATCAACCTTAGCCGGCTTGCATCTCACCTTCTAAGATTCATAGAATCATACAAACATGAAAGACAAATACTTCTACAAACAGGCATAAGTTCTTAGCACCGTCAATATTCGACTTCTGTAACTCGAGGCTATACCACAAGGTAGGAAAACATCCTAGTCCTAGACTGATCAGACCTAGCGACAACAGCTATTCCATTCCCCGTCCCATGACATAACCGTACATGAGAAACTCTACTAGGCGACCCCCTAAGCAGAGATGGCTAGTACTTAAGCTGGCTCCATTCCCAAAGTGGAACTCTTAGGCAGCCATGCCCCGACTTGGAGATAAGCCCCCCAGGCCGTGACACAAAAGCTATCAAGCAGTGAACTATATACTCGTTAAAGATAGTAATGCCTATCAATGTCATGGTCCAAGCTACTCATTTAGAATTAGAATGGTCAAGACGCCATATACTCATAATTCTCTATGGGTACTTAGTCAACACGACACCAACCATATAATCAAACAGTCACGGAAAAATTCCTATCATGTGACTAATTGCATATAAATCATAATCAAATATCATATCGCCTCATATCTATTAAGGCTAATTCATTAATTAAATACAACCTTACTTGAAGACAAATCCCCGACCCGAGTCCCGCGACGGGTCATCAGTCAAAACGGGGCTGACTAGATCTTAGTTTGACCAAACCCGTTTGGTCAAACCGGCTAGAAACAGAGTCTTTACCAATTAGACTTGAACATAACATCATCATATTCATTACATGTTATTTTATTACAACTTCTAACAGGTGAATTATTAAATCTTACGAACACCCGCATGACTTAAAGGATATCGAATTAAACTATAATCTCGTATTATAATTTCTAACATGTGAGGAATTATAATATTATGAAAAATACTTTTAATTAAATAATTTACTTATTAAAATTTCCCACTTGCTAAATATTACAAAACACGATAAAATAACAATAACTCAAAAACCGTCACAAGTCCAAAGTGAGGACTCATGGGCTGATTTGGGCCGACATAACACGGCCTGGACTGGGCCCACGGGCCTGGTTTGGGCTGTTTTGGCTTTTTGATCGACTTTACTAAAAACCGTTTCTTAATATTTCCCGCATGCTTAACATATTTAAAACCCGTCAAAACAACGACAAACAATCAAGTATCGACACAAGACCAACGGACCAAATCACGGCCAACCAGACCGGACCTGGACCGGGCCTGAACCGGCCTGAACCGGCCTGGTTTGGGTCGGTTTCCAGCCCCCCAAAACAGCCACCCTACACGGCCCCACCAACAAACAACCCTAAATTATTTCCAACATGTTTTAATTAACAAACAACCATTTTAACAACCAATTAAACCATCATCATATAAAAATCATGATTATGAACAAATCATCCAAATATGTCAAGAACACTAAACATGTCATAAATTCATACAACATAATAATCATAACCACCTATCATGTTACTACTTAAAAACCGTAAATCCTTAACAACAACTTAAGTATGTAACATTAATTCGTCGAGTAACTCGGAATCGTTACCTTAGCTAGCAAAATCAAGTAGCACCAAAAATAAGAAGTAAAGAAAACCCCGTCTACTAATCTTCTCCTAATATATACGAGTCACCAAACTCGTCTTCAAAATCTTCCCCTATAAGAAATGACAAGAAAAATATTTGTTAGAATTAAAACTTGATTTTCCATAATTAAAGTGTTGAAAACGATTTTGTCGGAATTGAAAATAAACCGTACTTGAAGATGGAGATCGAAGAGGAGATTCTAGAAATATAAGTTAGGACGGATTTGAATAAGAAATGAAGGTTTTATGATGATTTTGCTCAAGAACGATGAAGAACGATGAAGAACACCAAGAACGATTAAAGAAAGTATTAAAAAGGTATTAAGTTGATTTAAAGTAAAATGAAAAGATAAGTAGTGAAATAGAGTGGAGTGTGAGCCGTGTAAATATAGAGGAATTATGGAGTCGGGTTTTGAAATTGTTGTTACGGGATTGACTCGGGTTTTATAATTATATTATGGTAATTGTTTAGATATAATTATATATTAAGTTAATTAAACCAAATATCTAGATATTATGATATTGTAATGAAAAGAAAGAAAATATCTAGTCCTATGAGAGGGTGAGGGAATAGGCGTGTGAAATGGTAGGAAAACGGGTCTGTTTTAAGCGATCTGTTTTAAGTTGACAGATCGATAAAGTTACAAATATCTTAGATATTATTATTAGTTTAATCAAAAGATCAAAAGATCTAAAGTGAGTGAAAAAAGATGACATGGGGCGTGTGACTCATGCCAAAGTCGGGTTTCGGGTTTTGTTTCGGGATTTAAGATGACTCGGGAATAGTTAAATGATGTTCGGGGTTAAACCGTAAAAGTTATTCTTTAATTCCGAATAAATTCAAAATAATTATATTAAATTATCTTAAATTCAAATAAATCTTAATAAATTAAAATAAATGAAATTTATTATTTTTCAAATATATTTTCGGTCTTTCAAATTTCGGGGTGAGTCGGAAAAGTCAACGAAAGTCAAAGTCGACTTAAAAGTCAAGAAAAGTCAAAGATGACTTACAAGTCAAGAAAAGTAAATGACGACTTAAAAGTCAAGAAAAGTCAATGACGACTTAAAAAGTCAAGAAAAGTCAAAAACGACTTAAAAGTCAAGAAAAGTCAAAGATGACTTAAAACGGGATTCTCATGAAATCTCGCGGAAATTCCAAATACGAACTCGGAAATTCCAAATACGACTCGAAACAATAAATTCTATTTTAAAACTTAAGTTTGCTGAAAAGTATCCGTAAGATATTTTACTAGAAAAATTGGGTACTTTTCGGGTTGTTACATACTCCTTTATTAATTGTAGATTTTTCCAAATTTTTCCCATCTTTGAAAGTGCGAAATTTGTAGACATTAATGAAATAATGTTTCCATGTTCGCACCCTTTTCGAAGGATGTGTGCTAAAGCAATAAGAACTGGTTTATTTAAATTGTGTACCTATCATTGTTAAATTATTATCAAATCATAATACCTTAAGGTATAATAAAAAAAAAAAGAAAAAAAAAAGAGTATTCTGGTGTTAGTATGTACTTACTTGACCTTTAAACCACTGGGGAAATCTTGTGTAAAAATTTTTCCAAATATCCTCGGCATTGAGAAATTGGGGATATTCTGTTTTGATATAGTTTTCAAACATCCTATATTCATTATAAATAATGTCGAATTAAGTAATAGTTTTTAAGATATTATAATTCTTAATAATTAAAGTATCATAAAACATATGGTGTGAACGTTCATATCTGTTGTCTTCTAAAAATCTTTCACGACACTTTCCAGAAGTAATACTCCCGTGATCTTGAAAAACCTCGGGTAAGGTAAAATACGTAGGCTCTTTCAAGCCTACGTCAAAATCCTTGGCTTTTGTGTTTACGTTCTCTTCAAAATAAAAGGAACAGAAATTGGAAATTTCTTCAAGAAAATACGCGTTTCATATAAAACCTTCAACACACGATTTTATTTCCAATCTTTTTTTCAAATGATTTAAGAACCTACCAAAACGTTGGTTAGGATCAAATGAAGTTAAAGTAAGTAAATTGGATAAGTGTTGAATTAATTACCTCTCAAAAGGATACATCCACCTATATTGCACTGGACCACCCATTTTCAATTCATACGACAAATGAATTAGTAAATGCTCCATTGAGTTAAAAAAAAGAAGGTGGAAAAATCTTCTCTAGCTGGCAAATGATTTCGGCGATGTTGTTCTCGAGACTAGTTATTTTTTCAACTTGTATCGATGAAGTACACAAATCTCTGAAAATTTGGCTAATCTCAGTTATTGCATTCAACTCATTTTTCGGGAGAAGGCGCCTTAAAGCCACTGGAAGTAAACGCTCCATAAATACGTGACAATCATGACTTTTCAATCCATGTAGTTTTAACTAGTGTTTATCAACACATCTATTCAGATCTGAAGCATAACCGTCCGGAAATATCAAATTGGATATGCAATCACACAACACCTTCTTTTGTTCTTTATTCAAAATGAATGAATCCATTTTTCGCAGTTTAGAACAAACTGTCAACATGTCCTCTTCTGCCTGTGGGGTAAGCTTTGTCTTGTTTTTCACATCGATCACAATGTGAATCACTTGCTCGAAAATGTTTTTCTCGATATGCATTACATCAAGGTTATGACGAATTAATAGTGTTCTCCAATAAGGAAGCTCCCAAAAAGTGCTTTGTTTCCACCACCCGATTCGAGTAACTTTTAACGTGTCCAATTCAGTTTTACTTGCATCCACAAATTTGGGCAAATGGTTCACACAATCCCACACTTCTTCACCTCTTAATCTCGTACCAACAAAATCTTTCTCTTCTCGTCCTTTTCGAAAATTCACTTCATCTTGGCGGAAAACATGATCAGGTTGTAAGAACTGTCTATGACAAACAAACCAACTCCATTTTATACTCTTATAAAGCCAAAGAGACTTAGTCTCCTTCTTCATACAATATGGACACACATGTTTACTAGCAGTTGACCAACCCGATAACATGTCGTAAGCAGGAAAGTCCTTGATAGTCCATAATAGTGCGACTCTAAGATCAAAATTCTGCTTTTTAGAGACGTCGTATGTGTACGACCCTATCTCCCACAACTGCTTCAACTCGCGAATTAACGGTTGTAAATAAAGTCAAGGTGTTTTTTGGGACTCGTCGGATCGGGTACAAGTAATGATAGAAACATAAACTCTCTTTTCATACATAGTGAAGGTGGTAAATATTATGGAGTGAGCATTACCGGCCAGCATGAGTACGACTTTCCGTATTGAACGATGAAGGCGATCAAAATGTTTCCAAGCATCGCCATCACATGGATGAGACATTATCCCGCTGACATGTGGATTTTCATGATGTCATCACATCTCTGCCGCAATTTGTTTTGTGGCATAAAGTCGTTGCAAACGGGGTCCTATTGGGAAATAAGTTAAGATATTTTTTCCAACCCTTTAACCATTTGCATTCTTTTATTTTTCTATATCGATCTCTAGCACATTTTCTACATTTATCGAGAAGACTATTATCCTCTCAAAACAACATACATCCTTTATGACACACATCTATCTTTTCATAAGGGAGTTGAAGAGCTTTAAGAATATTTTTGGTTTCGTAGAAGTTACGCGTCATAACATGATTTTCAGGAATAATGTCCACTATAAATGACGCGATACTATCAACACATTTGTGGGGTAGATTGTATTCAAATTTCAAAGTTACCAGCCTTGAAGCTGACTGCAACAAAAAGAGACGATTCCCCTCATACACCGGTTTATTGGCATGTTCCAACATTTTGAAAAAGGCTATTACATTAGAATTTCGAGATTCATCAACCACATCGGCGTCAACATTTTCCATTCTAATTTGATTAATGTTGTCGCGCAATGCATCCTCCACCATATCCCTATAAGGATAGTGAGACATCTCCTCAACGGGAAAATTCTCACCATGACACACTCAATCCTAATAGTCAGCGCAAAAACCCCAAAGCCCTAGGTGTTTTCGTACTTTTTGTTCGGCTAAAAACTTTCTATTTCTACACTTTACACATGGGCACCTAATTGTTAGGTTCATATTGTTGGATTAAGTGTCCTCCACAATAGTGCATTTATATAATAAATCTCATTTGGAATATATGTGGCATGATTAGTATATTCTGATACTCCACGTCAGTTGATTAACGTAAATCGGTAACGCTTGGTTGACTAGAGTTTGACGTTATTGTCGTATGACGGCGGTAATCAACTGATCCCTTTAGGTCACACCTATAGGATGAGACCCAAATAGAATACTAATTATTTGTATACGATAAAGTTTAATTAGAGCATTACATATATTTGATATGTACGTTTAGTTACGAGAGTTATTTATTGGAAATTGAGTTGCGAATTCATTCCACTTAAGTTTATTAGTCAATTATACGATAACTGACTGAATAAATTTTACGTCTTATTTTAATACGATTAAATAAGATTTAATTTAATGATTAATCGTTAATTCATTAAATTAGTTGAGGTTATGCATATATTTTGAGGTAGATGTAATTAGTTAATTATATTTACAAGGAGTTGTAAAATAAATTAACTGGGCATTGTGGGATCTATTATATATTGATATAATGGTAAAATATCACTTAAAAGTTAAGTACATATTGTTTATTAATTTGTGTCATATAATTGTTATATGATCAAATTAACATCTAATTATACAAGTTAATTAAACATATGATTATAAGTATTTGTGGGACAAATATCAAAAATCAAAATGGTCCATTGTTGACTCACATGCACCGGTTTTGTGTAGACAAAACCAATAGTGATTTTACTCTACCAATTCCACACTCCACCAAGTGATTATGACATGTTATTCCACACTACACTTATTATCTAATTAAAAATAAAGTAAGATTATTTGGGCTTAATCTTGGGTGCAACAAGAAGGAGACCTTCTACTTTGGAGGTTGTTTTATGGAGGATCATCCATTAATTTTATGCTCAACAACAATAAGAAGGAGTTCTTAAAGTGCCCATATTGAACCGAAAATCCCCAATGTAAGGATATTTTCGTCTTATCTTTTCTTTTATGCTTTTATATTTGCATGCATGATAACTAGATCCTAAATCATTAAGTTAATGTAATTTAATGAACTAATTAGAGGAGTCTAATTAGAGGTCTAGGACTATCATGTGGTATCAGAGCTCAATTGTTACATGCATGTTGATTTTAAGCATTAAAATCGAGTTATACGATAACTTGGGTAAAATTGAAAATTTGTGTTAAAAATTGGTTGTGGTCAAATTTGGTGATTTTAGGGATTGATTTGCTATTTATTTTGATTTATGGCCTTTAAATCATGTTAATATGCATGTTTTATGTTAAACGTTAACTAAAACTAGTTGCATGTTGATTCTGGCCATGAAATTTTTATATGATCTCACATGCATGTTGTACATACTGTATGTAAAATTTCGTGACTTTTAATTAAGTTTTGCATGATTATTGATTTTTATGAGATAAAAGTCAATAAAGTGAGATTATTATGATCATAAAATTGAAACGTCCTTTTCTGGTCTTGAAATTTTTTATTACATTTTATAATCTGATTTATATCATCTTAGTGAAATTTTATAATTTGTTTCACTATTTGATAAAACCGTTGAATATTAAGTTATTTGTTCATAAAATTTATTCAAATTTTTTGGGCAAATGTTTCTGGTTTTTAGAGTTCCTGGAAATGTTCCAGAATGTACTTGTTTCAAATTTTTATGAGTTTTATATTTTATTTTGGGTTTATTTCATAAATGTTATGATTAAATCTTTATATTTAGCAAATACGATCAATTCGAACTAATTAAATACAAACAAAGTTAGTGGGGACTAATTTTGAGTTGTAAATCAGTTTAGATAATTAGTTTAAGCTTAAATACGATTTAAGTGTTAATTTATTGATTTTTAATGGTTAAAAATCGATAAAATTCATAAAACCGAGATAGAATGAACATGATAAGTATTAAGGGCGATTTAGGCATGACTTTTTACAGCATATTATTTATGTTGTTATTGTTGAATGAATGAATGTCATTTATTTAAATTTTAATGCAAGTTGTATCTAGTATGGCCTAGATTTTTTTAATCGGTATTACTTGTAATGTAAGGGAATACCGATTCGGTTGTAATTTTATTTGCGATCTCGTATCGCCGTTTGTAATAATTTAATTTCATTTTCTAGATCAAATGAATAATAGGAATTTTATTTGTATCTTTTGTAATTAATTATTATGAAGACGGAGATTCCCGAAGACGGTGTTCCAAAAGACGGTGCCATGAAGAGGCAAGGGGCCAAGGAGTTGGTTTCCGATTTTGTAATCTACTAGTTAATTAGATTAGCTAGGTGGCCATACTAGGTTTTATTATTTGCTTGCTTTAATTTCCGATCATGGCAAAATCGCCGACATGCATTTTATTTCCCGATTGTCAATTCAAAGTTATTCAAAATTCACCGACTTAGTTCGCTTATAGGGAATTAATAACTAAACTGACAAGACCTCTCACATAACTTAAAAAATTGAGATTCAGCCTTACCAATTGAAGCACCTATGAACCCCGTGTTCATTAGGGTTACCACGCTCGTGGGTCCCTTTTTAACTCGGTTAAGTAGGGTGATGCGATCACAAGCCAAAATTGGATTGGACTCAACGAGATAAGCGTTATCTTGGGACTAGGAGATGGATTTAGTTGAAATCCGTCAACCAAAAGTTCTAAGGGTAGCATACGATGACTATTTTTTGTCTAAAGATGGGTCTTGGAATCACTTATATAATTTCGTGAGGGGTCATTATATGAGTGACTTGTTTAAAATTGTTTTACAAGTAAATTATATATAAGCAATGAATGTTTATTTTCCGTTCATATTTATTCGCGCAATGACAAATATTTATCCTTCTACGAACTTGTAAATCCGTTCAATCGTGGAAAGGAGTTTCCATTATTTTATACGGTAGCAGTTTGATTGCAATCTCCGTTTAAACCACCGTAGCTAATGACAAAATGAATTTTTCTTTTGATCCTCATATTCACCATTGCAAATGTCTCTTATGAAGAGTATATGAATAAGTCACACTTAGTCAAAAACGTTTTGATTTTTAGTGACGTCTTCTTATAAAAATGGTTCATCAATTTTTGCTCCAAAGAAAAATATTTGTATTTTGGTATGTCGTCATTATGCTCCTTATCGAGGCTTACCTCAAAAGTGGCCAAATCAGTTGGGACGACTAGGTGAATCGATTTATTTAAAATCGTGAATAACCAAATACCGTAGTCACTTCATGAAAGGTTTATCCTTTTGAAAGTAAAACCATGAATGAAATGAAGAATAATCTTCACAATAATTCTAATATACTTGTCTAAGTAGAGATTCATGAAAGTGAGTGGGAGCACTAAGAATGATGTTTATATTCTTAATTGTTAAGACGAGGTTCAAGAGTAGGTTGGCACGAGTTTGGCACAAGGCAAGGGAAAAAGGCAAGACTATTTTGAATAGTAAGGTCAAAACCCAAGCAAGGTGTCGAACCCAACTTTTGACGATTCTATTTTACAGTGTAGGACACAAGAAAAGAATCTTCCCCGAGTTTTCTAAAGAGTTAGAAATTGGGTGTACTATTTTCACCCATAATATCTATATGATCGACATTTATTTGCTAAATGCAATTTTTGGGTATTAGATACCCATTATGGTTTTCATCAATGTATTCAATGCATATAATAATGATTCGTACGACGACTAACCATGATTAAATGTCGACCTACAAGGGAAATATAACTATTGTAGTTTTATTTCTATAGAGACATATAAAAGTTATAATGTGATCAATCTAGTTTTGGATTTAGAGGTATACTTTAATAAACGTTATTATGTACATGACCTCTAAATAAAGAATATATTATCCACTTAAGTGTACGACACAAGTGTTTCACTTTTGTGAATAGAACAAACGTTGTATCTTTTTATGCCTATACTTGGTCAATGGTTATCCCATACCAATCAAAGGTAATTATATTCTTGACCTAAAACTAGAAATTACTTGTCATATAGATTGTAAAAGGCTCAAAATTGGTGACCCAGATCTAATCTTGATTCTGGACTGTGTAGCACATTAAAAGGCTAGTATTGACTAGTATCCCTACAACATTTGATTTTGAATCTTATGGTGTGTGCGAATCTTGTATTCAAGGCAAGATGCTTCGTGCCCCTTTTATTGAAAAAGAAATCGAACTAGTGAGTTATTGGCCCCATTACATAAGAATATGTGTGGTCCAATAACAAACACAACCAGAGATGGTAATGATTACTTCACTTTATTTACCGACGATTTAAGTAGATATTATATTTGATTCTACTTAATGAGGTGCTATGAGAAATCTTTGAAAAGTTCAAAGAGCTTCAATGTGAAGTAGTTAACCACCAAGAGTATTAGACAAGGACTTACGACTAAATCGTAACTATGAATATCTAAGTATTGACTTTGATTTTCACCAAAAGTATTGTGAAATAGTTTCACGAGTTAACTTCTCTTACATACATTATGAGATAAGGTGTTGTTGAATAGAGATACAAAACCTTATACGATATGGTTTTGTCTTTGTCAAGTTAATCTGAGCCACTTGACTAACTTTGGGATTTTATTATTTTGTCTGTTATTTCTTTTCCTACCATATCTAAGCACTATTAAAACAGTCGTATTTTGTTTCATATATGATATGGATAGGTAGCGTACCTAAATTGTAAATTATCCGTATGAAACAACTGCTCAATAATCCTACGTTAACAACGAGAACAAAGCGTTTGTGACTCGTAATGCTGTCTTTCAATAAAAATACGATTATTTCTTGATAAGACAGAGTGGGAGAAAATGTTTCTAGAGCCACAAACTGAGCATATGGTCCGGAAAACGTTTCCTCATTGCTTGTTCAGTAGTTGTTTCTTCGGAACCTAAGAGGTCAGGAGGAATTTTATCACTCCTTAATAAGTGAAGAATTCTAATCTGTGACTTATAAAAGACTTTTTCTAGTCCCAACTTCTTGCTATGGCTTAGAGTCATGCGATTCGTAATGGACTCCATGCATGATGGTCAGGTATGTGACCTGGTAAATTTTACTTGAAGAAGTACGACCTCTTCAATGTAAATTGATTTTTAAGATCGAAATTTGCATGGATGAACATTAAAATGTTTTCAAAGATAAATTGGTAGGCAAAGAGTTTTGCACCAACCTTAATTCTTCGATCCATTCGAATATACTTAGCGATTACAGTATTTCATAATAGTATGATAACAATTGGATCTCAAGAACCACCTTCATGAATACGATTCTAGAAGAGGTAGAATATTTTATATCCACGTGTGGGTTCGTAGATCCTAATTATCCTAAGTTAATTTTGCAAGCTTAAGAGGATGTCTTAAGTAAGCACTAAAGAGTTGGAATTAGTGTGACAATCATGTCATAATATATTTCTCGATATCTCGAGGAATTATGTTGATACATGAGTTTAGTGGGAGTAATATGGTTTTCATCAGTCTTATATGTGGAGACATCTTGATCATTTTATGTAACACCCGTAAATGGACCCTATTTTTATAGTGAAAATATTTTACGGATACTTTTCAGCGAATTTATGTTTTAATATAGAATTTAATGTTTCGAGTCGAATTTAGAATTTCCGAGTTCGTATTTGGAATTTCCGCGGATTCCATGTGAATCCCGTCTTAGGGCGACTTTGACTTTTGTTGACTTTTCCCATACACATCTCATACTCTCCTAACCTAATTCATTACTCACTCAAACACAAATCAAACTTTCTTCTTCCTTAAGAAAACCAAAACCCTTGCCTCCATTTTCATCAAGATCTTATAATCATCGTATCTCATTCGTTTCTTGCTCAAATTCTCGTAAGTTCGTCTTATTTTTCCCCTCTTATCTTCTTCTAACCGTATTGGTAATAAAATTACCGTCTTTCTCGCTTTTCAAACTTTCCGTCTTTCTCAAGGTGAAGTAAATTCATCTTTTATGATCTATTTGTAGGTGGTGACCTCCAAGATCCCGACAAAGACTATTTTCTAATTGAAGAGGAGCTTGACGAGTAGTGAAGACGCGATAAGGTAACGGTGAAGGGTTACTCGATATCATTTACGTGTTTTACGTGTTTTCTATGCTAGAAATCGTATTTAGTATATGATTAGTGAGTTTAGTAATTGTGTTGATGATGGTATATATTGTTTGTTGAGAATTTATATGAGAATCTATGCTTCATGTTGATAATCGATAATTGATAAATGTTGATCCTTAGTTGAAATGGTGATTTTCCTGTACTATGGACCCCAGCCGGTCGACCGGCAGCCGGTCGACCGGCAGCCGGTCAGACCACCGGCTGGGGCAGTGGCTGTATTTATTGCATGTTACGTGATTTTGTATCAAGGAAATGCGCCTCAGCCGGTCAGACCACCGGCTGAGACACCTCTCCTTTTTCCTTTGTTTTTCTCATAACCCTTTGGTCCCAGACGGGTAGCCGGCAGCCGGTCCCATTGACCGGCTGGGACATGCTGTTGTTTCATATTGGTTTTTCATATGACTATTGGCCTTAGCCGGTTGACCGGCAGCCGGTTGACCGGCAGCCGGTTGACCGGCAGCCGGTCCATCTGACCGGCTGGCTCCTGCTGATGTTCCTTATAAATTTTGTTTACGGTTTTCATTTATAATAATTCCGATCGTTCGTTTATCGTATAATTTTACGTAGTGACTTATAATATTAATGTTTTGAATATATGAGTTTTCATTCGCTTGTATCACATGTTATGTGAGGGTTTTTGGTATGTTCCACTTTGAGTCGGTTTTTACAAATGATACGGTTTGAGCACTATTTTGTTTTGTGCTTTGTACTCTCATTCCCTAGGCTACCTCCACGTTCGTAAGGCTGGAATGTCCGAACAGGGAGGTATCCTACTGCTTAATTGCATGTGTTAGTAGGCATACGACGTCGTTGTTGGGAGACGAACGCTATGCGTTGATCGACCCGGCCGTCAAATGTTGTGTACTTGCGAGGTGGTGTTATTTGCATGTAGCGTACCGCTTGTTATGAGGCTTGAGCTCTTTTCCGCCTCTTTCGTGAATGTCGACCGAATTTGGGGTACTCGGCGTCTATTATTGACCGAGTCTTGGATGCGAAACGTTTATCGCATGTCGAATCGGAACACGTTATTCCGAGAGTCTGGCCAGGTTTAGACTAGGACCGTATTATTATCGTCG